>MU181919.1:754314-817703 GCA_016904865.1 Pissodes strobi
TTAAGGTAATAATTAATGTTTTTTAAATTCTAGACAAAGGTATTTTATTATTCAATGATTAATAGGCTTACCTCCTCAAAATGTGTTCTTAACAACAAGGATTATTTCGTGTGGTAATACTGAGGGTGATACCTGTAACTTCATGCATAATTTCAGCATTTACTAATGGGAATATCTATTTTTATACTGGCTTACCCTGTTAAATACAAAATAAAAATAGGTGTCTCATTATGATGAGTATTTGCATTTTGCAACAACATTTAATATGAACATTTTTTAGACAGGTAAGTAGTGCAAAAATCATTGTTATACAGCTTCCTAAACCGCAGATATTGGATCCTTCCAAAACTTGTATCTAACAATTAAATTAGATATACCTAAGCAATGACTTACATAAAGCATACAGTATAGAGCAAATACTTACACTACCATTTTTGACACTATCTAAATAAAAATAAAAAACACAAATTAAATGAAAATTAAGTGTGCTTTTCAAATTATTGGAGTAACAGGCTATTAAATTTCATACTTTACCCAAAATTTTACATACAGCAAAACACTTAACAATCCATTATCTTACAAGCAGTTATTTTAAATGAAACCAATTAAAGGAAGATCAAGAACAAACAGTTTGTTGTGATTAATATTAGAATTTTTATATTAAACATGATAAGCATGCACACTTTTAATTTAGAGCACCAAAGTTCAAAAAAAAATATTAGTGTAGTATCCTTATTGACATCCTTATATTTTCTTATACACACTGGCTGAACTTTATACAAAAATGGCCAATAGTGTTTAGAGTAGAATGCTAGAACACATGCAAAATAACAGCATTTTCCTACAGCAATAAATTACTATTATTAAGTATTTATTATTCGTTATACTAACCAGAAAAAGCATGCAAACGTTCCTTTCTACTCAATTTGGTTTAGGCTATGGGGCAAATAAAAAAATAACATAACTAGATAAAATATATCTTAATCAACAAATGAACAAAACACATACATCATTCAGCCTTTTAAGTTTAAATTTGTTATAATCTTTATATGGAGTTACTCTTAACAGATGCCCTGCTAGAATATACCTATAGATACTTATGGACATTACTCCAAAGTAGTTTCAATAACTGATTTTTTTCAGAAAACAGACTGAAACTAGGTATTCTTTATATAGGGCCTGTTAGTATCATCCAAGGTATCATCCCATATAAAATGTATGTTGACAATTTGACGCCAACAGACTTAACTGAAGATTTAAGTGAACACTGAATCTTTGAAATTGAAACCCAAAATGTTCAACTATGGCTATGTGGATATTCCAGATACACAAATACAGTTATATGTCATTTTTAGTATGAGAATGCTAAGTTAAGGCGAGAATACACATGCAAGTATAATAGCATGCCAGTGTCCAGTAGCTTGTATGCTAACTACTTGTCCTTGGACTACCAAAAATACACATGCTAGTAAAATAGCATGACAAAGACGTCTTGCATGCTTTTATCCCTCCCCACCCCCACCCGCTCGACGAAATCGCACTACTTGCACAAAAAAATCAAACGTCTTGCGATCTACTAGCGTGCTATCTCCTGGTGTGCTTTTTAACTGGCAGCCAGAGTCACACATGCAAGTAACACGCATCTTACAGTGCCTGGCATGCTTCTATGCGTGTAACACGCATGTGTATTCTCGCCTTTATACTGTTACCTGGATTTCCTATTCTTTTATGATATCATATAGGTATCTAGGTACCTGTATAGTGACTTAAGAAATGTTCTTTGGAATGTTTTAGTGTTTTATTCTCTAGTTGTAACAATCTATTTTCTTGACGCATTATTACATAATTTATTTAAATTATGTGTTTAGGCATAATAAATAAATCAAAAGAATGTAATAAGTAAATTCTTGAATAAAATGTGCTCTGGATTTTTCTTATGCTCTCAGAAATAGGAATATCTATTTGAGAATTTAAAGCTAACTATTTCAAGACTGTGGACAGGCCTTTATATGGTCAAAAGCTAAATGAAATCAGTCTCCATTATATTATTCTAAAAAATATAGTCATAAAACGAGTTCAGAGCACTTACCTGCATTTTGTTGATAACCTTCCATCCATCTTCAACTCCTTTAACTTTAACGTATTTTGTAACAGCTGGTAAAAGTAGTTGGTCCAAGATTTCCAGATTATTGGTCTCTTGGTCGTAAATAATGGACCTGAGAGACATTTTCACCGAAAGTACTGCCACTTGGACCACCAGGACACAATTTTATAACTGTTGTGCTGTACTTAAAATGCTAGAATAAATAAGTCGCGGATGCTGTGACAGTATCGCTACATTCCAATCGTGCGCGCGCACCTGCGCGTCATGTCTTCGTGATGCAACCAATCGTTTGTATGTGCCCTGGTGGTCTAGGGGTTTGCACGACTAGCCTTCACTTCGGCGACTCGAGTTCAAACCCCATCGCTGTTATAAATTTTTTTTTAAGGTTATATTTCTAAACTGTTTTTTTCTTGTTTTTGGGTATGTCTTGGGTTAGATTGGGTTAGCACCTGGTTAGTTTCCTTTTCTTGAGCCCCCGTAGCGAGCGGTAGCGAGCGGAGGGCCATTCGAAAAGTGAAATATGGCATGGAATGTAGCGATACTGTCACAGCATCCGCGAGTGAATAAATATGAAATCAAAGTGACATTATCATGTTACCAACACCACTTTCGCTTAATCGGAAATCGAGCTATTTATCTATAATGTGCCTTTTCCGAAATCACCGGTGAGGAAGAGAAGATACCCTTCCGTCTTCACTCCTCCATCAAGGAAAGAGCAAAAAGCAAATTAATGTCATATGTCAATGTCATATTTTTTAAATTACAGGGGGCAACGAATTACGACATCAAATCCATGGTACTATTACGATTACCACCGAATAGAACAATTCTACTCGGTGCTATTACCACAGTTTATTACTGATCATGATCATTGTCTATATCTCCCATGACGAAATGTCTGGCTAGTTCACTAGTTCTTATTTCGCATCAATCGAATCCTTAGATTAGGAAAGGGAGGGAGATCATGTACACAAAAAGAGAAGTGTCTAGAGAGTCAGCGTCTATTTTGTCTCCCGAGCTTACGCATGCTCAAAAAGTTAAAATTGAAAATAATTAGGCAAGTCCGAGTTCGACGAAAATCAGCCGTCGGGGGTTTTCGGTGATGAGACGACCGAATCTGGACATTAGAAAGTCGAGGCCCCTAGGGACGAGGCTGTGCGAAAGGAAAAAAGGCGATTTGAAGTCCGATAGGGTTGACGTTGGGCAGGGATGTTCGGCGGGCGCCTCTTAAACCGTTAAAAATATTTTGGAACCTAGGGGCTCCATTTAGGGGCCGATATTTTGCGACGTCCAAAATCATAGTTAGATTTGTTTGGGTTAAGGGCGGGTTAAGTGCGGGTTAAGTTTGCGTTAGTTTGGGTTAGTTTGGGTAGCGCGCTCTTCTCAATGCGTTTGTTTGGCTAGTTAAAGTTAGTTTCGATTATTTTTGTTTAATCTGAATAGCGCGCGTCTTTACTTTGGTTAATTACGGTTAGTTTGGGCTAGTTTGCGTTAGCTTGGGTTAGTTTGGGTTAGTTTGCGTTAGTTTGGGTTAGTTTGCGTTAGTTTGGGTTAGCTTGGATTAGTTTGAGTTAGTTTGCGTTAGTTTGGGTTAGTTTGAGATAGTTTGAGTTAGTTTGCGTTATTTTGGGTTAGTTTGCGTTAGTTTGGGTTACTTTAGGTTAGTTTGGGTAAGTTTGGAATAGTTGAGGGTCATGCGAAAAGTGAAATATTACTTATTGTAATACGTGCCCGGACTTTGGATGCACTTTATACGAAATATTTTGCGCGGAAGCTCGGGAGACAAAGTAGACGCTTGCTCTCTAGACTCTTTGTCACAAAAAGCAGCTCGGAAGTGTCAACTTAAATGCCAATCATGATAAAACAAGCGTCTCTTGCCTCTTCTTTCTTAGCAGAGGCATCTCGCGACAGTATTCATTATGGGTGCCAGCAAGGTCGAATGTTACAAATGCATACTAACGCCATCTAGTGTAGTTGGAGTGATTCGAGCGATTCATTCGCGCTATGTCTTCGCGATACAATCAATTTGTGGCATGAGCCGTCGTGGTCTAGAGGTTTAGATGGTTGGGTCTCAATTCTGTGGCTATCGGCGGCGGCCGGCGGCTCGGGTTCAAACACCGTTGCTTTTTTTTCATTTTTTTTACGGTTAAGTTTCTGAACAGTTTTTTTCTTGATTTTGGGTATGTCTTGGGCTAGTTTCGGTTAGCAAACAGTTTTTTTCTTGATTTTAGGTATGTCTTGGGTTACGTTTGGGTTAGCACCTGGCTAGGTTCCTTTTCTTGAACCCCCGTAGCGAGCGGAGGGCCATGCGAAAAGTGAAATATTACTTATTGTAATATATATATACAGCAGCTTGCATGTGTGTCCGCGAATATATTCACAAAGAAGCTCCCTTCTTTGAATGAATTTGACGTCTGTATCCACATTTATAACATTCGACCTTGACGGCAGCCAAAATGAATACTGTCGCGAGACACTCGTTGATAAGATGATCCGACGAAGCTCCTATTGGTCAGAATGTTTTGGCGCCGATTGTTATCCTAATATTTTTATGGATTATGAATAGCCGTATTCGATTGAGACTGGAGATCAGTTCAAAATGAACTGAAACTGAACTGATATTTCAGTTCAGTGAGCCAAGGTCAAATAAAATTATGAAAACAATTAAAAAATAAAGCCGATTGATAATTGACATTTAAATGCCATCTTTTACCTGAACTACTGAACCGATCTAAGTGATCCCGGTCCATTTTCGGTTCACTTATAGGTGAGCTGGATCACTTTTTAGGTAGTGGGGGCAAAGTGATATGTTAACAATCGAACACGAATCAGTTCAATAAAGTTCAGTTAGATCGATCTGAATCGATCCAAAGTAGTGAATCGAATACGGCTAATATCTAAAGTACCACTTTTTGGTTTTGTGAGATACGCACTTGTTATTTACATTAAATGACCATATTAAATCGTTTTAGTACTTATTAAATTATTGAACAATAATTGAGAAGTAGGTAGGATATGGCAAGAAATAAAACATACTAGGTTCCAACCATGTTTCACTTATATTTTGATATTTAGAAATGCAAAAATTAAATCATTATTACACGAAATCATACATACAACCTAGTGTTTTTTGACAAACAAACATATTATAATATATTTGGCCGATGGCGATTTAGTAAAACCCGTGTGCTTTATGACATTGACTCAAGAATGGGAAATTAGAGTTAACGATTCTTGGCATTCAGTCGTATGAATAAAGTGTAGCAAATGCTTTTACTCTACCACCATCTCTTTTTGCTGCATTGAAGCTGAATATGTTTATCGCAAAAAACTTAAGCAAAAGCATTTGCTTCTCTTTTATTCATATGAGCCATTGTCCTACCTATATTCTATAATTTTTAATTAATTATTAAAATCTTACTTACATACTAAAAATAGGTAATTAAGAACAAAAATAATATATTAGAAATATATAAGTATATGTACGTGGTACACAAGAATTGTAATAGTTTACGATTCTTGGGTTATTGCACTAAAAAACGTAAAAGGAATGTATGCACTTTTTAATATTTTAATTGTAGATAAGCAGCAAGCACAAAAACTTTAAGCCTATGTTCAAGCTCAAAAACACGGTTGATGATCAAATGATCACCATAGATAAATATTAAGGGGAAAATGATCACTCAAGCACACCAACTTCCAACTTTAAAAGTCTCTGCTAAAGCTCAAACACACTGTTTTTTTAAGTTTTTTACAGAAATATAATGAATTCTGTGTTTATCACCCTACACATGAGTCAAATTATTATAATTGTTCAAATAAGATTTAACACAACCACTTGCACCTAGCAGGACCGTTCAAGATCCCATTATTTATTGCGCATGCGTATTTTGGCCGCGATTACAATGACTCAAGTGGCGCTTTCGAAAATTAGCCAATTCAAGTGAATATCTTACTGCTGCTCCCCGATTGGATTTAAGGACAACTACTAGCTGTAAATAATTATTTGTGTGAATTGATGAAAAAGATGCAAGATTGGATTGTCGTAGTGCATTTTTTTTTTCCTGATTTTTGGCATGCCTTGGGTTAGTTTTGGTTAGTTCCTGTTCGTTGAGCCCCCATAGCGAGTAGAGCGAGCGGAGGCCCATGCGTGAAGTGAAATATTAGTTGAATGATAACAAAGTTGGGTTAAGAGCCATATTATAGTGGATATACAGCAGCTTGCATGTGTTTTCGCAAATATATTCCATTGCCCACCATTCAAAACATATTACAACAATAAAAACGTTGGCGTTGCTACGCAAATACGTATGCGCAACAAAGGGATGCAAAGTTGAACGGTTCGGCTAGACGCAAGTAACACAACGATTTTAAGCGTCTTGAAATGAGGGATGGGAATGATGCATCGATGTTTTTAAAAATTCGATACATCGGAAAATAAAAATTGATGTTTGCAATCGATGTTCGATACGAACCAATGCATCGATGCATCGGCCCAAAAGAAAAGCTCTGCAAAAAGTAACGAGTCACAACTATTGATTTGCATAGGAGTGGATAAGCAATAGCCGTCTGTTGCACTATTCAAAAGTGGCAACCTATGGGCGAAAAAACGGGTTTCTGCGCATGACAAAATCGACGCAAAATCGAAAAACGTAAACAAAGAAGATCCCGTTTCGTTATGCGCACTAAAACACTTGCCGTCTCAGCAAGCGCCGATCAGGACCGAACTTGGCTTTTGTCTTTGACGTGTTTCGTTTTAACGGCGCGGCGTTTGTGTTGATAATTCGAATATTTTACTTTTTATTGACTTTCTTTGGACTTAGTGTTTGTAGTTGCTTAATTAGTTTTAATTTAGTGGTTCACGTTTGTGCTTTGTGCGTACCCTATTTTGATTTTCGTTTTAACTGAACAATACGCACATAAACAATGGGCGATGCTACCAAAATAGAATCCCGAAAGTGTATGGTTGTGTTTTTTAGCAGTGGAGGCAAAATACCCGGGATTTCCTATTTCAAGTAAGTATAATTATTATAAGTATTACTTATTATTTGTTTCACTATGCTAACTGGCCCATTTCACAATCGGCAAGACTACTCTACCGAATATTTGGTGAAATAATTACTTTAGTTCATAATCACAAGAGAACGAGTTCAAATTTTGGAGTCCGGGCCTGCCTAATGACCTTCACACTGCAACAGATGGCGCCCACTAATTCTCTAATGCGCAAGGCAAAATAGGAATCGTTTTGTTTACATTTCGCGGTCGTAAATTTGCCATGTTTGGTCTATTTATTGCTTATTCACTCCTATACATCATCATCATCATCTTTATTTATTTAAACATTGAATTTGTTTTGACAACGTACCTAGGTTAAGTATGTCATTTATACATATATAATAATATATCTGTTGTGTCGCCTGGTGTTGTTCCTGCAACGCCGTGGCCAACAAATAGATCTATATAAACCTACTTAATATCTAGGGTTAGTGGTACTGCTTGTTAGGTGAACTTTACGTGGGAGACCCCTTCAAAGTCGCTACCGATGTTAATTAGCTAAAAGCTAGGGATGATAGAGTGCTTTTTCATGTATTAACTGTTGCTGCCAGGTGTTTGTGCAGGGAAAATTCCAGCAAAAACCCTGCTTATAGTGCTCCCTTAGAGCAGGAGGTCATAATATTAAAATGGACGATTACACTATATACAACTAATCCTGTATGGTTGTAATTGTATCAAGGCGCATGGATCGAGTCCCGCGGCTCCGGCTGCGGAGAGCGGAGACATGGACCCTTCAGTAGGCAGAAATCGAGTGAGTTAGATGACAGTGTTGCCACAAGCACTTTTTTTTTCGAGGTAGATTAACGTAAACGAGCGGGGTGGAATTGGGTCGGTGAGGGGTAGATTAAATAAAAGCTAATATATTCACTATTTTTCATTTAAGACTATTTAGGAGCCGCAAATTTGACTAACGTCTATAGCCGCTGACGGTAACTGACTATCCATATGGTATTATTATGGCTTTGCATGGCCCTCCGCTCGCTTCGGTCGCTACAGGGGCTCAATCAATAAGTACTAACCAAGTGCTAACCAAAACTAACCCAAAATTAAGAATTATTATTTTTTATTAATTTAGCTTTTTTTCTTAATTTTGGGTTAGCCTTGGGTTAGTTTTGGTTAGCACTTCGTTAGTTCTTGTTGATTGACCCCTCGTAGCGAGCGAAGCGAACGGAGGGCCTTGCAAAAAACCATAATAATACAATATGGATAGTCAGTTACCGTCAGCGGCTAGACGTTAGTGCAAATTTTGCGTTAGCCTAAGCATAAATCTAAACATTCCCAAGGAACTCACTAGTCACTAAACAGTTTGATGCTTGACAGAATATATTCACACTTTTAGCACACTACAACAATTAACAAAAAAAGCGGTAACTATTTAGTTGGTGTCAGGACGATTTTGTCGTTTTGCAGTTTTTTCCTCAGAAACACACGTGGAAACACATAAATTGGGTGTTTTTACGTCATTTTTAATAATTTTTTAATAGGCGGAAACCTAATAGTAATCAACTGTCTCGCGGGACAGTGGAGTGAATAGGGGTGCTGGGTGGGGTAAAAAAAGGTGTACAAAAATAAAAAATATTCGGTTTGCAAAGGCAAATTTTGTTAAAAATATGTGGTATTTTCATAAATACTCCATTGGCGTAACAAGTATAGGGAAAAAGAGCTCCACTTTCCCGTTGCAGTTAGTTATTTTTTTATGGTTCTACTAATATTTCAATTCGCGCATGGCCCTACGCTCGCTCCGGAGGCGCAACCAAACAAAACTCACCCGCACTAACTCAAGGCATGCCGAAAATGAAAAAAAAAAGATTTTTCGGCTGTGTATTGCCTATATTTCTAGTGCTTTTGTGAAGTGGTGCTGAAAATTTGTTTGTTTTTCATTTTGAGCATGCTTTCGGTTAGTTTTGTTTCGTTGCAGTTGCAAAACAGTGGAGTCCTTTTTCCCTAACCTTGTTATGCCTCTGGATTATGTATAAAAATAAAACAATTTTAACAAAATTCGACTTTGCAAATCGAGTATTTTCTTTTTTTTTCTACAACTTTTTACCCCACCCAGCTCCACTATCCTGCAAAACATTTGATTACTATTAAGTTTCCGCCAAACTAAAAAACGCCAAAAAATTACGTAAAATACTCAATTGTGTGTTTCTGAGGAACTAACGACAAAACCGGCCTGACAAGTCAACTAAAAAATTACCAAAAAGTCAGAAAAAGTTCAGTACATTAACGATTTACGCTATTCCCAGGGGAATCACGAGGATCACGATCACGATAATCAGTCCTTGGGTGACCGTTCAATGTCACCATTGTTTAAACATGAAACACAATGGTGTTACCAAGTCAATATCGATCGATAATATCGTTAAATTAACCGACACGCGTTTTCTAGCGACATCTATTAGTAGAATGCCTAATGCCTTATTAAGATATTATGACAGCTAAAAAAATGCGGAAAACTATTATAAAGCTTCGTCTGGACTTCTTTAAAGACAATGTCTAGACCGAATGTACTCGGGTCTAGATTCTTGATTATTTCACTTTTTTAAAACTATTGAATAACATTTTTTTGTATAATTAACTTTTTTTTATAACTTATATTTTGGGAGCGGGGTAGATATGTTCGAGGGGAGCGAGAGAGCGAAATTGTATTAAAAAGGGGTAGATCTGCCCCGAACGGGGTAGCAGTGGTAACACTGTTAGATGATATATGCGGTGGTGTTTGCGCATTTATATGCCGTGCAGCTCCGCCCCCATGACCGAACACGGGTGGCTGGCCGGTCGGGCAGAAGTCCGGCGCGTTACCCGCGGGTTGTGAACTGCTGCTCTCCTGATACGAGCAACTTTTTATTTGTTGGAAAGTTGCTTTTAAAAGTTAGCTTAGGATTGGCTTTCGAAATCTTTTAGGGTGTTTACTGTGTTCCCGAGGGATCTAAGCTCATGGGGTCATAAGCTGCTTATAAAACAGTGTTATTTCGCGATATATGGTGCCGTATGTAGTATGATATTCGGGGCTGTACCACTGATCTATACAAATGGATGAGCATAATGCATGTGTCATCTGAAGAGAAATTGATTACGCGTGGTCGAAAAAATGTGTTTGTGCTCACGATTCCCAGTCATATTTTTTGACACCTCGGCATTACTGATCAAGCGCAATAACACTCAATCCGTCAGTCAAATGTCAAAATCGCCAGCTGTTCAGCCACGCGATCGATTACTGTCGATTTTCCAGGCCCGTACCGAGCTCGTAGTTTCGCGTAAAGTAAAATCGAATTAGTATCGATCGACGGCAAACCGGGCAAACTGAATCTATAGCCTACCCCCAAGCTACGCCATACGGCCATTCGCTATTTGTTTTTGTTCGGTTGGGATGTGGTTTGGTTAGTTTAGTTTGCTTTGAACGCCTTCCAAGTGGCTAACTAGTGTTTGTGTGTAATTTTTGACTATATTTAAAAAAACTGAGACTGCTTTTTAGCTTATTGATTGAGTGATCAGTTACTGATCATTACATTATGAGTACTCATAATTGTATGGTTAATCTTTGTCGAAGCCAAGGGGGGGGGGGGAATCTCATATTTTCAGTAAGTATTAATAGTATAGGTATTAGTATTATTGAGGCGTAAACATCTAAAATATCTCTAAATAATCCTGCAATAAGCTGTATGACGTGATTTTCTAGTAGGATCAACCCTACTAGAAAATCACGTCATACAGCTCATGATAAGAATTTTAAGATCCTTTACAGGTATAGGCCACTATGTGAAAATCGGCCTCTCCTATTGGTCGATCTATCTAGAAACGATCCGCCTACAAAATAACAGTTGATCAGTTAACCTCGTGTTTTTATGAAGCGGCTAGAGATCAGGCGTAATTTTCGATGCGGCAAAACGAATCCATATGTCTCTACGTTCTAAACTTCCGCCTGCAAAATAACAGCTGATCAGTTAGCCTCGTATTTTAAGAAGCTTCTAGAGATCAGGCGTAATTTTCGATGCGGCGAAACGAATCCATGTTTCTACGTTCTAGCAAAACTTCTACAACGCCTCGTTGGTGTAGTAGGCAGAGTGCTTGCCTGTCATTCCTGCGCTGCGGGTTCGATTCCCGTCGTTCGCGACAGATGTCATGTTTATTGTTTTTTACTTATTTACTTGTTTTCTTAATTTTGTGTTAGTTTGGGTTAGCCTTGGGTTAGTTTGGGTTAGCACTGGTTAGTTCTTGTTGATTGAGCCCCCGTAGCGAGCGGGGGCCCTTGCAAAGATTACTCGTTTCGCTGCATCGAAAATTACGCCTGATCTCTAGACGCTTGTGTATTTTATTCTGTTTTGTCTGATATTTACTTTTAAGGCCCCAAAAGAACCCAACGAACCCATGTATATTCATCCATGGTAGTTATCTATGATTTACTCTAATGATTTAAGCAATATCTGGTGCAAACTTAGTTTTTCATTGAGATTTTTACGCAAGTGCAAGTGATTGATGAGAGTTGTCTTCCAAGTGAATTTAATAATGTACTAAGAAGTTTTGATATAAAAATCAAAACTATTATACCAAAATAAACAAAATAAATTTATAAGTACGGACCTGCTCACGTTCTCGAATTACAATAAGCATTGTTACAGTGCGCAAACGCAATCATCCCGAGATTTGCTAGTGTTTGTTTACATTTTGTCGTCGTGAATTAGCCATTTCGGTGAAAGGTTATTGCTCATCCATTCGTATAGATCAGTGGGCTGTACTTCTATACAAATCAATGGTCACAAGTCACAACTCATTTCGGAGGCAGCCAGCAGCGATGCTTCTCAGTGGCGTCACCCGCCGACGCGCAATACCAATATCATACCGTGTTTTCTTGTACTGTGGTCACGGGCCAGTTAATGTCGCCACGAGTGTCTCGCGACAGTTATGATTTTGGCTGCCATTAAGGATTTTTTACAAACCTACAAACATTGAAATGTATGTTATGCATGTATTACATGCATTTCAATGCCTACGGAGAAGGGGGATTCTTTGTGAATGTATTCGCGGAAACACATGCAAGCTGCTGTATATCCACTATAATACGGCTTTTGTTAAATATATCCTGGTTTTTTACTTAGATAAAGCAAAATATTTCGTAAAAAGTGCATCCAAAGTACGGGCACGTATTACAATAAGTAATATTTCACTTTTCGCATGGCCCTCCGCTCGCTACCGCTCGCTACGGGGGCTCAAGAAAAGGAAACTAACCAGGTGCTAACCCAAACTAACCCAAGACATACCCAAAATCAAGAAAAAACTGTTTAGAAACTTAACCTTAAATAAAATTAAAAAATAGCAACGGGGTTTGAACCCGGGCCGTCGATAGCCGCCGATTTGAGACCTAACCATCTAAACCTGTCGACCACGAGGGCTCTTGCTGCTTGCTGCAAATTGATTGCATCGCGAAGACATCGAATGCAATCGCTCGAGTTAACGCCACCTACACTAGATGGTGTTGGAGTACGCTTTTACCTACAGTGACTTTAAAGTCACTATACTTTTACCTTGATGGCAACCAAAATCATAACTGTTGTGAGACGCTCATATGTCACCTAGTGGCCCTGCAACGCGGTAACGCCACCGCGCCAGACCAGACACCAACCGACCCAGCCGTACATCGTACATAACATACAATATAGCCTGAATCCGGTGAATACCCCGAGAAGATGACTGCACTTTTTAAAAGATCATTCGATTGTTTTCATAATTACGTCGCGTTCTCGCGTGGTACATTGCTAGTCTGTTCTGTAAAGTTTAAAAAGCTTAAATAATTATAATTGTTCACTAGATTCTTTGTATCTGTATACGCATAAGCATTATAGTATTAATCTTAGAGTATATAGTTGAAAAAGAGGTGGTTGTTTTGCTATTCTACTGGCTCCATCATTAAAACGGGTCTGCGGGCGAAAAGAAGACAAGCACTTCCCATTGTAGCTCGCGGCCGGTGAGGCGCGCGGCGCCTCGCCGGGCGCGAGCTACAGTGGGAGGTGCTTGTCGCCCGCAGACGCTATCCCCACTTCTTTAGTTTCATTCATTGGTCATGTTTTGTTTTATTTGGGGGGTTAGGGGGGTAGACATTGTTGGGGCCAGGGCTGCAGCATAATTATGAATGAAACGCGGAGTCTATCTTTATTATATAGTCTTAGGTATTAATCATTAATATGTCTCGTTTTATTTGATTATTAGAAATATTTTGTTTTATTTGATAGTTTATAGTTACGCGCGAAACTCTGAAGGCTTGTGATCGGGGTCTCGGAAGCAGTGTTGCCATATGAAAAGTTTGATAATACCCACTCAAGTAGAGCAAAATACCCGCTTTTTCCCGCCAGGATGGGTGGTGACACTGAGTACACTAAAAGTAAGTTAGCGCATTCGCCATTTTATGGGAAATACTTTTAGCATTTTATTATGAAAATATTAAACATATTTTCAGGTAAATTGTTTTTATTTTAATTCAAATTCAAATTAGACATTAAAATAGTTATATTGTTTTATTACACAAAACACAAAGGGTATTTTAGATGCTGTGCAAATCTGCAAATGGCCAACGGCTTGCTCTCCCTATGCCCCAGCAGATAATTTATGAATGAACTACGCATTCTTAGCAAGTCATAATCAAATGGCAAATATTTATTTGAATTTATTCTTCTTTTTTTCTATTTTTATTTGACGGCATAAACCCATGTCATGCTGATGGCTGTTCTGAGCTGAGTGTCTAAACCAGTTGTTAAGATGGAAAAGGCAACATTGCTGAGAGGCTTTTGTCGAAAAAAGGTTTGTTTATAATCGCGACTTGCAAAATAACCAATTTCATTTACTACTGGTGATCTCGATGCAGGAACGCACCGAAATACCCGATTTTACCCGCCTCAAAATTTTACCCGCCAGCATGTTCGAAATACCCGCATTTCGGGTAAAATACCCTCAAACGGCAACACTGCTCGGAAGCGTCTACTGGCAGCACAGATATTGAAAATGACAATCGGTTAGCTACAGTTACCTTTGACAAGGAAAGGGAGTGGACGGGTAAAACCGGCAGCTGTTCTGTTACGGGTTGGTTCCACGATTTGACAAGCGTCATACATTTTCGTTAATAAATTATATATATTATTTTATACTCATAATACTTCTATTACTGGCTTAAATCACAAAATGCAATGATTGAAATATAACAAATAAATATATTTCCTTAAAACATCAAAACAATGTACGCAACCGCGCGACAGACCATTTTCAAGGGGAATTATGTGATTCTTATTAGCAATCATGACTGAAAAATGTTAACAAATCTAGTATAAAATTACAAAGAAAGGCAGCCTGAAGTATACTCGTAATCATATTTTGAAATAATCTATATCTCAGCTCACACAAAGAAAAGAAATAATAAATATTAGCGCCAGCAAGAACTAGGTGTAAACTATATTTACCTGTGAAAAGTAATTCCAGGCTCCTTTCGGTCATTGCGACTTTTACAGCCATAAGCACAACAAAACACCATATTGTTATGGACAAACTGAAGTATTTTGAGAGTTTTTCACAACAAAAATCACCAAAATACACGGAGGTGCCGCTTTGAATGTCTGGCTCCTATTAATGGCGTCCGTTCGATTTTTAAATCACACGTACTGCGCGCTGCCGTAAAGCGAGATTATCTGTCCACTCCCTTCCCTTGTCAAAGACAGTTACAGTAAATTCTCGACCATCGGACCTGTGCATTTGACAGCAGCCCAGTGTTGTCGTTCTAATATTTCATATATATTTTTACGTATATGTAATATTTCCCTTCACGCAAGGCCCTCCGCTCGCTTCGCTGGCTCCGGGGCCGGAACCTGCAGCAACTATGAAAAATATATGATTAGCACGTACGCATGCGTAAAGGCTCAAAAAAATTGGTGTAGGTAGACGCTTTTTGAAAATTGAGGTTTTGTCTTTGTATTTGTTTACAATTTACATATTTTTAATTTTAAGTTTTAAGGAACTAATTGGAGTAATTGGCGTAATGTTTTTTAATGCTATAAAATACGTAACTAATTTATTAAGGAACTCTGACTAGAAAGGGTCGTTGATACATGTGGTCATGGAGTTATATAATGCTATAGCTTGAATTTTTTCTATAAATAAAATACAGCATTTCTGAACTTTTTCCAAAAATAGCCGGAAAATTGATTTGAAGAAATGGTAAGAATAATTATTTTTAATTAATAAGTTGACTATGCTCTTTTTAATATTATGTTTCAGGCGCTCTTGGGAGCACAGCTTGTGATTACCCTAATCATGATAAGTATCATTCAGAAGATTGGACCACATTTTTCAGTTGCAAAGTGGTTAATTTGTTCCACAGGACTCATTCGATATCTTTACCCAACAAATGATGAGCTACGGCAACTTGCAAATATACCAAAAGATAAATCGAAAGGGAAGAAAAATTCTAAATCTGTTTTAAATGGCAAAGGCATCCCAGATACATTTCATATAGATAGGTCATTGGATATCCACCTAGAGACTGCTAAAGTGACATATTTAGATGTGATACATTTAAGATATTACAGTGAATACCAATGGTTGGTAGACTTTTCAATGTATGCAGCAGTTGTTTATATAATTACAGAGGTAATTTTCTTAGGATAGAAGTATTTGTTACTTAAGGCTGCTATCATAACCGACACATTTAATGTTATACTTTAAAACGACTATTAATCGTTCCCTTATGTTAAGTAATTTCTGAGTTTTGTCTTTTCACTCCAAACAAAAACTCTTTTTGGTTTCATTAACACATTTTATTTTCAGGTGTATCAATTATGGTTTCCAATCAAAGATGAAGTGAACTTAAGCATTGTTTGGTGCCTCCTGGTTGTTTTGTTTGCAATGTATCCTTTGAAATATAAAAATATGATAATAATAATCATTAATAAATTCTTTATTTGCTCATATAGGTACATAAAGAAAATGTTTAGCATAGTCAGGAGATGGGAAAAGGTAAACTGAAAATATATAAAATCTATATCCTAAAAAAATAAAGAAAAACCGAGAGAAAAACAGATTAAAATTTATGTGTTAAGGAAGTATAGAGTAGAATCAAATGAACATATTACAATTGAAAAGTTTTCCCTCTGGAAGTGACAGCAATTGTTTAATATTGAATTTAAAAATTAAAATATTTCTATGTGTGAAAAGTACAAAAACATTTTGAATTAGTTGCTGCACATATTAATATCTTCAAACAAGCAAGATAGCAGATTCATATAAAATATTTTCCTTAACAATACTACTCAGTAAACTTTTGATAAGTTTAACCGTTCAGTACTTTAAAGGTGAAGAGTCTGTAGGGGAAAGATCAACATGCATTGTCATGGCTTTCATATATTTATTAGTGGCAATGATGGTCTTAATTGTTGATGAAAAAACCTTGGAATTAGGCTTGGAAAGTGCTTATACAACATTTAACCAAAGTGCTTCCACATTTTTAAGCAGACAAGGATTAAGTTCTACGTAAGTATATGGCAAAATATACTAAGTGCCAGTTCCTTGAAGTCCTATTAACTCTATTCCAAGAATAATTGCAATGGCTACAATTACATTAACAATCGTTATCATAGTATATATTTTAAAAATAATATTATCCATGCTTGAAGGTACTTTTCAGATAGTAGTAGTAGACAGAAATCTGCTTATTTTTCAGACTTAATCAAGGCATTGAAAAAAGTAATTCTCCTGCTTGATTTGAACCCTTATAGGACACAACAGTATTATTGTACTGTACTGATGGGTCGCTGGCTGAAATCCAGATGGTTCAATAACATTATCTAAATAAACAGAAACCAAATATATTCACATCACTTATTTATAATTTATTAATAAATCTAGGTATCCACTATTTTAATTCTAAATTTGTAGAGGTCCAGCATCTAAAATTTTTGTTAAGTTTTGTATAGCGATCTGGTGTTCACTTTTGGGTGCAATTATTACCTTCCCAGGAATGAGAATTGCTAAAATGCACTGGGATCTTTTAAGGTAATGTAAAGATGAAAGCATTATATACATATCCATGTTTTTTATTATCGTAGTTGAATATTCTGTCATTAATTGAAATTAACACTCCATTACTCGCGCTTACGACCAGACACAATTTACTATGTTGGAATTTGGAACCTTCGTCAAAATGCACTAAAACGGAGTTTTATCCACAATACCGAAACAGAATTATTGCATTCGATGAGCGTTTCGCTAACCATGTTAGCATCATCAGGAGATGATTAAAACTGTTTTAAACATCTGATTATGATAACATCGTTAGCGAAACGCGCGTCGAATCCAATAATTCTGTTTCGGTATTGTGGATAAAACTCCATTTTAGTTTAAGACAAAATGTATCTTAGAGATACAAAGATCAAATTGAAGAAATAATAGTTTCAGCTCTATAGTTAAGAAAAAATGCTGTATGCTGAAGAGTATATTTGAATAAACATTTTAAAAACTGGACACAATATAATAAAGCTTGAATATGCCCTATAAATGTTTAACGTTTTTACTCTTTAGTGTACATGTCTATAAATGTGCGAATATAAACGCCTCAGAAGTGAAATGCATGCCTCTACAAAAGAGGGTATTGCTACTGATTTGTAATCAATGCAGAAGCTTATAGCAAAGATACCTTTTATGTTGAAATTATTGGAAGAAATAAAAAGGGATATAGGTGCAATGAAGTCACCTTTTCAAAAAGACACATAAGCAAATGTTCTCCAAAGCAATTCAAACAAGGTGAATGTAAAAAAGTCCACAGTAGTTATTACGCCTAAAGTGGCACAATATTCACAGAAGAGAGAAAGAAATTCAGGAATCAATAAATCCTGCAAATTTAAATGTGGGAATTAGAAATGTGAAAGAAACTAGGCAGTGAAGTAGAGCGGTTAAGGTGACACAAAATAAGAAATGATTTAAGGATAAACTCGAAAGTAAGCTGAAAGAGAAGTTGAAGTTGAACAGCCAAAAAAAGTTTTGCCAAAGGCGAAAGTTGCCCAATATATTGGTGAGGAATCCATTGAAAATCTAGAGGAAATGATTCACAATCAAAATAATTGGCTTAATGTATTGGAACATCTGAAGATATAGTTATTTGTTTTACTAGGCAGCAAAGTAGTAGATTGACTGCCGCGGCTGATAGTTCATAGCCGAGCGTAGCCAGGCTAGGAATTCAGCTAAGGCAATCAATCTACTTTGCTGCAGAGTTGAACATATAATTTTTTCTCCGATTGTTTATAATGATATATGTATATTGTATATTTGCAAATTATTACAATTCCCACAATCTTTTTATTTTTCCTGTAGTGATAAATTAAAACAAAATTTGATAGAAATCGCAATTGTTGGAACGGGTGGTTGCTATACTTTTCCTGCCTTGGCAGCAAAGTATGTACTTTCCTGCCTAGGCAGCAAAATGGTTAGTCTCGATGGGAATAAAACGTTTGACATAAGTTGTCAAACTATAATTATTATGGACATATAGTCCATAATAATTATAGTTTGACAACTTATGTCAAACGTTTTATTCCCATGGAGACTAACCATTTTGCTGCCTAGGCAGGAAAGTACATACTTTGCTGCCAAGGCAGGAAAAGTAATACATTGCTGATTGATCTGTGTCCTGCAAAATTAATATTTGTTGACAATCGGAGAAAAACATACATTAGGCGACCCAAAAATAAACCAAATACTTCTACACTACAATATTTGCTGAATGTTCGGGAAGTCTTTATATCAAGATGCTGAATTATGGGACATTATATATAGATGGAGAACGATTGCCGGTATATGAAGATCTAACTGTATAGTGCTGTTATAAATGTCAGGGTTTCCATCACAAAAGTTGTAAATGCAACAAGGACCCAGTGTGGTAAGTGTGCGGAAAATCATTGTACCCGGGAATGTGGTAGTGAGATAAGAAAATGTATAAACTGTAATATGTCCAATAAAATTTCAAACTGCAGCACAACACAGACTACTCGGCATTAGACGCAGAATGTCCGTTCCTAAAATATCATATAAGACTGTTAAAGAACAAAACTGATTATAACTCATAGATAAATGGTACTTAACGCTCAGGATGACGTATTGGAACATATAAATCAAGGTCATGGTATGCAGAGGCTGCATATGGGAAATAATAAAAATTAACGTTTTTTAAGTTTAATATATTTCAACATTAGAAGTTTAAATAAAAACATTGATAAAATCATAGGAAAAGAAAAACTCATTTCGACAGCCCTTAACCAATAGCAGCATCTGCCAAAAAGGCAAACACAAACAATAGGATAGACTAACATTTGTGCTTGTTACTGTGTTTAATATTGTTCTAAAATTTATAACAAACGCTGATTTTTTTTTCTTTTCTATTTTAATCCATCTTATAATTATGGGTTCATAACCTAATAGAGACCCTGTAAATGAAATAAGGTATTTGCATATTTATAGGATTGGGATGTTTTCTGTCCAATGCTCTGCTTATCAATAATTGTTTTTTTTTTTGTATTTGATTTGTTTATTTTGTATTTTATGGGTTTTGTATGAATGAAGGTCTATTAAAAAGTTAGAACTATAAGATTTTATTTTGAACATTTCTGATGTAGACAATTAGCTTATGTGTTGGGATGGCTGTTGATTTGCTTTTGTATTTTTGTTATCTCTTGTATTAGTTGTTTAAAATAACATATTTTAGGGCACATGTTTGGTATGATCATAAATAATTATTATTGGTACCCGCAATTATAAACCTAATATATCTTGCAGCTCAATCAAAATTAAGAATGCGGGCCAAAGTTGCTCTGGCTCATTTAAATATAAGATCCTTGCTTCCAAAGCTTAATCAATTTAAGGTTGAGCTTTTGAAATCGAACTATGATATATTTGCTTTATCGGAAACATGGTTGAATGATTTAACGGATGACAATGTACTGCAAATTGATGACTATCAACTGGTAAGATCAGACAGGCAGGGGAGGGGAGGAGGGGTTGCTATATATTTAAAAGATGTTTTAACCTACACAATTATTGACACTCCTTATACAGTTGAACAACTTTGGATCTCAGTAAAGCTAAAAAAATGTGAAATTGCTGTAGGAGTCTGTTATAGGCCACCTAATTTAAGTTATAAGCAGTTTGTGGATGTCTTGGAGGAGTCAATGTCGAGCTGCATGCAGGTCTGTGATGACATTGTATGTTTGGGCGATTTTAATTTGGATATGCTCAGAGTTGACTCCCCAGCAACCCAATATTTCTTGAACACATTGGAAAGTTTGAATTGTCACCAATTAATTAATACACCCGTGAGGTGCACTCAAGACACGTCAACCAATATTGACCTAATTATAACAAATAATCATGAACAAATCAGGAACAGCGGTGTAAAGAATGTTATTGTTATGTCTGATCATCGCATGATTTTTTGTTTGTTGAGCTATGAGAAACCAAAGTCCACACCTTTCTTTTATACCTACCGAGACTTTAAAAATTTTGATCAGGATATCTTTACAACAGAGTTGGGACAGCTTCCTTTGCATAGTCTGTTTTTTATGAACGATGTTAATTTAAAATTAAATCATTTGAATTTCAGCCTTGCGAATTTATTAAATAAACACATGCCTCTTAAAACAGTTAAAATTAGTAAACCTAAAGCACCTTGGCTTACGGATAACATTAAATTTATGATGTCGCTTAGGGATAAGGCCAGGATGAGGGCAAATAAAACTAAAAGACTGGAACACTTCAATTATTATAAGAATCTCAGAAATATTACTAACCATACAATAAAACGGGAAAAGAAAGCTTATTTTGAGTATATTGGTAAAAACAAGAATCAAAGACAGATATGGATTAGCGTACGTGATAAAAGGCAACGCAGGTGCTTTTTCGGTTGTACGATCAATTGCGTTTTTTGTTGTGTTACAGGTGTGGGTGTGCGGTGTATTATATACTGTCGGCCAGAGAAAAATTCGCCGGTTTTAACGTGCTATTTCGTAAAACTGTGCGGTCTCAGATTATTGAATAATCCCCTATTAAGTATAATAAATAACCTTATCTCCGGAACGTATATTGTAAACATTCTTTTTTGCGGGAACGATGAACGGCTAGTTTAGAGATAAGAGTAACAATGGCTTGTTTTGAATAAGCAGGTCCGGACTTTATTTATTCATTCTTTAATCTTTTCTCATAATCTTCCCTGCTTATGGTGCGACTACAATATTAAATCGGTATGACTAACTGTAAAGTATGTAAAACAGACGATTGTAAGGTGTCGTTGTGGCCTTGCGAACGATGTGGAGATAAATATTGTTCACTGTGCGCTAAACTCAGTGCATCTGAGGTGAGATGTATGGAATTGAAAAAGTTGCGTGTCCTCTGCTTTTATTGTGATGCCTGCCGCAATAGAATCAGGGAACCTAGCCCGGATGTAGTAATACCATGGGACAAAATGAAAAAGGAGATAATTGAGGAAATTCAAAGCATTTGTTTTGCGGCAATTATTGATCAAAGCAGCGCCAAATTCGACACATTCATGGAGGAAATGAAGCAATTGAGTAGTCAAGTGCAGCAACTGATTAAAACTCAATATGATGTGGTTGAGAAAATTCAACCCAAATTGGATGATATCGGAAACAGAGCGGAGAATGCAAAATTGGATCGTAACGAGCCGCAGTCGTTTGCTGGCGCCGTTAAGAGCAGAAACGCATTGGTGGTTAAACCAAGAAACTTCTCTCAAAGTGTCACGGCTACCAAAAGTGATTTGTTACTGAATGTAAACCCCAGTGAACAAAATATTGCTATTCAATCTATAAAAGGCACCAGTAAGGGAGGAATGGTTCTTAACTGCCCGTCCAGAGAAGAAAAAATTATTGCTGAAAAACTGCCTGAAAAGTATGATGTTAATGCCTTGGGTAACCTTCACCATCGAGTTAGAATATCTGGAATATCTGAAAGGCATGATGATGAAATGTTGCTAAAACTGCTCAAACAACAAAATCAGCCTCTTCTTCATCAAGAAAATGATCTTAAAGTATTAAACACTAAGCCTGTAAAAAATAAACCGAATACATTTCAAAGCGTAATCCAAGTGGGACCAGTGGGTTACAAGAATATTATGCAGACTGGCTATGTGTTCGTTGGCTACGACTACTGCAGGGTGTTTGATGGACTGGAAATTAGGAGATGTTTTAAATGCTGTGGATATCACCATCTGGCAAGTAAGTGTGAAAATTAAGTAGTTTGTCCAAGGTGCGCACAAAATCACGAGGTAAAAAACTGTCAGGAAACTTTGCTGAAGTGCACCAACTGTGTAAAATCTAACCTAAAGTCCAACAACAAATTTACTACAGATCATGCTGCTTGGGACTATCGGTGTTTTACCTACAAACTGAAACTCGAAGAGCTGAAAGCTCAGGTGTTCCAATAGCAGCTACGGAATGCCTCCGGGGCGCACAATTTCTGTGTTGGTCACGTGAACATACGGTCACTAGTCCCTTCATTTGCAGACGTGAAGGATCTACTTCTGCACAAGCAGTATCATGTTTTGGGTATCTCGGAAACGTGGTTGTCCTTGGAATATCCTGATGCATTGCTGAGTGTCCCTGGATATCAGCTTTACCGTGTCGACAGAATTACTAGGGGTGGAGGTGTGTGCGTGTATGTCACTGCCAATTTGAGGAGTTCAGTGATACAAGTGCCAGCGGTACAGGACAGCGGAGACGTGGTTGAACAGTTATGGATTGAAGTGGCGTATAAGAATAAAAAAATACTAGTTGGTAATTTGTACAAACCCCCATTAGTTGGCTATAAACAGTTAAGTTTTGTGGAAAATGTTTTGTCTACACTAGCTCCATCCTATGACCATACACTCCTTATGGGTGATTTAAATATAGACTTGTTTGTTAGAACAGTAGAGAGCAACTATCTCGAATGGCTGTTGCGCGTGTTTGACCTAAAGCAGGTAGTCTCTGATCCGACAAGAGTGAGCAGAAACAGTTCAACCTTAATTGATATTATCTGTATTGATAACAAAATAAAAGTTATAGATTCGGGAACCGTAGATATGCTCAATCTGACGGATCACAGACTGGTGTACTCCATTCTTGAGATGGAGGCACCCAAACCTGCTGCTAAGATAATTAGATATAGAGATTTCAAACATTTCAATAAACAACTCTTTGAATACGAAATGGAGCAATTGCGATTCGAGGAGATGCTGCAACAGGGACATCTGGACTTGGACACTAAAATCTGTCTCTTCAACCAAAGGCTGACGGAACTATTTGACAGACATGCGCCTTTGAAGTCGGCCCAAATTAAACGTAAGCATAAACCATATATTACGGATACAATTAAAGAAATTATAAAGCTAAAAAATAAGGCATTTAATAAATATAAAAGAACCAGAGATGTTGCTCACAAAAATTATTACATGGACATTAAGAACTACCTCTCCTTCGCAATCCGTAGCGAAAAACAAGCCTATATGTCTTTTGAGTTGACGAAGGCTCAAAAAGGTCCAAAAAAACTGTGGTCAAAAATGAACAATTGGAATATTCATTCCAAAAGCAATAATGACATTCCCACTCACTTAAGGGACGTGAATAAAATAAGTGACTCATTCGCTAGCGTGGCTGAGTTGGCAATTCCGGTTAATGTTGAGACACTTAATTTTTTCAGGAACAATAAATTAGATAACTTAGATAATAGTCGCTTTAGCTTTAGTACCATTTCTGAATATGATGTGTACCGGGCCTTTGCCCGTATTAGATCAAAAAGTGTGGGTATAGATGGGTTAAGTCATAATATGTTGTTGTTTAGCTTGGATTATGTTGTACCAGTGATTACTGAGTTTTTTAACATATGTCTGCAAGGGGGAGGGTTTCCGAGCATATGGAAATGCTCCCTTGTTAGACCATTACCGAAGAATTTTAAGATAGAGAATCGAATCGAATAACATTTATTATGCATTTTTTTTACATTTGAATACTTAAAGCTAGTCATCAATTTTATATCTTTAGTGTTCTCGTAACGCGTATTTATGATCGCACTTGCTTTGCGCGACACACACACACGAACTAAACACCTAACGACTTATGGGCAGGTGTCAGCCCTTATAACGACTCGCTAGTCAGCAGTACCATTGGCTACATGATTACATGGGTTTCCCCTTCAATCAGTCTCTATTGTATGTTTGCCTAATGGCTTTATTGATCTGTTAAAATGAGATTGCGTTGGTATCAAGCTAGTTTTTAGCAGGAAAAAGCCTTCAAAAAACCTGCATCGTCAATACACGTTACAAAACGGCACAACATGTAACATAAAATATATACATTATATACATCTATGTACATTTGATTAGCATTGAATGCTAGCTGAGAGTTATTTACATAATTGTGCACAATAATACATATAAATATGTACATCTGTGCTCGGTGTTTACATATGATATATATATCGTTCGCCCGGAACACGTGGATATTGCTTGGGAGGGGCTAGCACGCGCGGGGTCGCGTCTGTGATGGAAGTGATGTCGTCTGTCCGTAAAGTTTTATATTTATAGGCGCGCTGAGGCTCCGCCTCGGCCAATCAGAATTCGTATTTCAGATCAATGAGTCTTATTTCGCCGTTAAGTGGGTCAATTTTGTCGAATTGAATAAAATTGTGTCGGCTTAGTGTGAAAATTTTTACGAGTAAAAATTTTCGTCTGGTTAGTTGCGTTTGAGTGCTTGTATGTTTACGGGGGTCTTAGTTCTTGGTAAAATAGGTCCGTATGTCTGTATATCGGTCCATGTTTAGGTCTTGAGAATGGGTCATAACGTATGTCTGCGATGCCTGCGGTTGCTTCTGATTTCCTGATACTATGCTCATAGAATTTGCTAGAAATTCTATTTATATGGAAATCTATGAATTCCATGTTGGCCATATTGTGTAATTCGGTTACCCGAACACGGTCCAACAGTGTTAGTGAGAATGCATCCCGCAGGTATCTGTTTTGTAAGGTCTGTATGTGTCTCATGTGTGTTTTGGCTACCGAACACCAAACTGGCGCTCCGTAGAGTAGTGTAAGTCTTATTATGGATTTGTAAATTGTTAGTTTGTTCTGTGGGCTTATGTATGATCTAGCTCTAATTAATGGGTTTAGGCTTCTGCGTATTATGATGTCTTTTGTCTTAATTGCCGCGACGTGCTTGGCAAAGAGGAGTTTGCGGTCAAAGACTATCCCTAGGTACTTGACTGGATCAACAGGGCTGATTGCCGTGTTGTTTATAGTGACTGGCGTCATGTCTATATGGCGCTTATGTGTCAAGATACCCAGTTCTGTCTTTGCCGCATTAAGGGTAATCTTCCAATCCCTATAATAGGGGAGGAGTAGATTTAGGTGAAGTTCTAGTTTTCTTTTTGCTACCTGCATGTCTGATGATTGTGCGTATATCGCGGTATCATCAGCATACAGGGCAAAAGAGGTTGCAGGATGAGACGGGAAGTCAGCTATAAAATGACTGAATAATTGCGGTGATAGAACAGTTCCCTGAGGGACACCAGACGTGATGCGTCGTGATGTTGATAGCTCTTTGTGAATTCGTACTGAAAAGGAGCGATCCGACAGATATGACACAATGAGGGATGCTAGATGTAAAGGCATACCGTAAGAAGCAAAGAGCTTGTAAATAAGCCCATTATGCCACACCTTATCGAATGCTTTCTCTATGTCGAGGAGAAGCAGTGCCGTCGCTTTCCCCTCATTGAAGCCTCCGATTGCATCCTGTGCAATCTTCGCTGCGAGCATAGTTGTGCTATGCCCGCAGCGAAAACCGAATTGCTCCGGGGGGATGATCCGCAGATCTTCGACTACACCGCTCAATCTCGACATTATGAGTTTTTTAGTAACCTTTCCTAGAGTATCTAGGAGCGATATGGGGCGGTATGATGCGGTTAGTCTCGCATCCTTGCCCTGTTTCAGAAACATTACTATCACCGCTTTCTTCCAGGGGAGTGGAAAGTGTTGTAAGCGTAAAATTGCATTTATGATGTGCATTAAATGGACGACGGTTTTATTCGGCATATTCTTTAAGAGAATATACGGAATACCGTCGGGACCGGGGGCTTTGTTTCCGGGTAGGCGCGCTAAAACCCTCTTGATGTCACGGGGTGATATCAGGATTTTATTCAGGGCTTCGGGGGCTATAGGGAACTTTGTGGCTTTAAAGCGTTCCACAATGGTATCTATTTCGTCGTGGAATGGCGTGGAGTTAGGTGACTCGCTAAAGACGCTCCCTAGGTAGTCCGCGAAGGCCTCTGCTTTCCCGTTATTGTCCGTAATGACACTTCCCTGATGTTGTATCTCTGGGAATTCTGCAGGGCCTCCACGCACTCTCCTAGCCAGCTTCCAGAGCGAGCCATCTTCTCTGCTTACGGTGTTTGCATAAGCCATCCACTGCTCGTTTTTGTGTGAGGTTATTTGAATTTTAATAAATTCAGTTAGCTCGTTGACACTGAGCCTGTCATTAGCTACCCTGAAGTGTTGCCACCTACGCCGGATACGATTTCGGAGGGTGATAAGGTTTAGGATGTGGTCTGGGAGTGTTTCAGTATACGAACGTTTACTGATAATCGGACAAATTGCGTCTCTGACGCGCTGGATATTTGTGACTAGAGCATGCACCTCGCTCTCGAGTTCTGGGATAGAGTCGATTTGTCTCGGAATGATTGTTGCCTGATTGAGCCTTGCTCGATACTCCTTCCAATCAAGATTACGATAAGAGCGGAATGTCTCCTGCTCCGTATGCAGTCTCGTTTGGAGACTAATCTTGATTGGGAGATGGTCCGAGTTTAGCTCATTCAGTTCAATAAGCGCAGATGCGCCAATCATCCCTCGAGTAATCGCTATATCCAGGAACGATGGATTGGCAAAATCGTTTAGGACATATGTAGGATTGGGTGTCTGATGGTACGTAATATCAATGTGTTGTTCCACTAACCTGTGAAGCAAGCGTCCGTTCCTGTTAGAATTACCACGCCAATTAGCGTGAGTTGCGTTGATGTCTCCTAACAGGAGCGTTTTCCTGCCAGCAGGTAGTAGAGCAAGCACCTCTTCATTCTGGAGGCGGAGATCTGGGGGAGAGTAAGCGCCGACTAACCGTATGCCACCGTCGAGCTCGATGGCTATGTGTTCAATGGCAGTCCGCAGGCCGAGGACCTGCTTATAAACGACCGACCTTTTAATCAGACAGGCCACGCCTCCCCCAAATCGATCGGGCCTATCATATCTCAGTACGTGACGGTCGTAAAATTTCAGCGTGAAATGAGGATTAATTTTTGTTTCTAACAAAAATATAATGTGAAAGTTAGGATGGTCATAAATGTAACTTTTAAATTCAGCGAGTTTCGAGCGGATGCCATTGCAATTCCAGCAAAGAATATTAATGGGCATCTTAACATCTATATATCATATGTATCGAGCTCTTCCGAGAAAAAGCGCATCGAGGCCTGCAAAATCTCGAATTTATTTCCTTGACATGCCGTTAATAAACTAGCGTAGTCATTGAGAGCTCTAGTTAATTCGGTAAAATTGACTAAACTATTTACTTTATTTACTGCCGCCTGCAGGCTATTAATATTTGAAATTAAATTGCTAGAATCTAGTGGTTGCGGTCTTAAGGGTTGTTTAAGGCTATTTGATTTGTTCTGTACAGTATTTACATTATTTACAATTGAATTTTGGCCAATGTTACTATGACTAACCTGCTCATTTTGTGTCTGATCGCGTTTACGCAACTGTGGAAATTGTTGTTCGTAGTCCTGCGAGTTTCCGTTGACGTTCATATTCTTCCCTGCTTGCCACGCAGGGTTGGACGGGGGTGGTGCTTGTTTATATTCTCTCTTCTTGGGCTGGGAGGGTTGTTGCTGTGTTTGTTGCATTTGTTGTTTTTTGTATATGTATACTGGGCAGACTTCACTTATTGATCGGTGATTTCCACCACAGTTTGCACATTTTATGAGGTCGCTCTGGCACTCTGTAATTTGGTGCGCCCCCGCGCATTTAGAACATGCCCATCTTCGTTGGCAATAGGTCATAGAATGACCGTGCCCTTGGCACCTCTTGCACTGTATGTTTGTTTTAGATGCCCCTCTATTCTCCCAAGATATTCGAACATGTGAGAGAAGCTTACAATCTTGATTAAGCTTTCTTAGGGTGATAGATGCATCGAGTACTATTAGGTATAATGGGACCCTCGTCTTTTTCATTTCGTACGCGGCTCTTACGTTCAAGCCGTGTTCTTCAGTTAGGAGATTACGTATTTCGGATGTTGAGAATCCGCCGTCGAGGCCTCGCAAGACAAAGGCGTGTGTCTTTTGCGCTGTCTCGGCATAGGAATGGAATTCCACATTTTCACGTTCGAAGAGCCTCTTAAGGTTCGACCAGTCCTTAGATTGCGAACAATATATGATTACGGAGTTTCGCGTATATTTTAATGAGTATTCGGTTACGTGCATATCGTGTAGAGTTTGTTTAATGACTCCATGGTCTTGAGCGCCTCCTTTAATTACTATTGGGGGTGGCAGGGTAGGTTTGCTCTTTGCTGGCTCTTTTGCCCCTTTTTTGGGTGTCTTTTGGGCCGTTTTTGATTTCTTACGGATTCTTCGGGCCGTGGGCTCTGAAGAGGATGCGATGCTGCTTGCATCTCCTATTTCTTCGGTCTCTGTGTCCGTGAGGGCCTCATATCGATTGCTCGTTTTAATTGGCGCTGTTTTGGGTTGAGGTGGTTCACCTCCCATGTCCAGTTTTACCATTCTAATGCCCTTTTTGAATGGTATGGTCTTGAATGGGGGTTTAAAGACTTCTTTGTCAGCAGCGTCTTGTTGTAGATGCGCAGAGACGAACTGCGCATCCAAGGGCATCTCCTTGTTGTTGGCCGTATTCGAGTCTTCAGTTTTTTGCGGCACTTCTTTCTCAAGAATTTTTTGCTCGTCTTTTTGTGACTCGTCTATTTTCACGTCCCCTAACTTCTGCTTCTTCGTGAAATTGGGTGATGTTTTCGTACCGCCTGTTGGTTTGACGTTATCTATTGCTTGTTTTTTGTTGCCACAATCTACCCTTGGCTGCACTGTTGCGGGCCTTTTAAAGACCGCTTTGTGATCGCGCGTCAAATGCGTTTTTGTCGTGTCTATTGCCGTTTTGACATCTAGGTAAGACCCGTTGCTGGCACTCATTAAGAGTGGAATAAGCTCTATACACTTATTGCATTTGGGGTGTTTCTTGATTTTACCTAAATATAGTGCAATTCTGGAATCACTGTGCGATTTTCCGGAGTCTGACTCAATGGAAATTATGGAAACATTGTCGTCTGACTCGCACGACATTAATTCCGGGTGGGATCCGGGTTCCGCCCCGGATATGCTGGTAAAACTTGGCACAAAGGCCCTAGATTACTGCTTTTGTAACAGGAGCACAGAAGCAGTAACTAGTAAAGCTTGCAAAAATATGCGCTTCGATGACCGGAGATACGGGTGAAAGCTCGCAGATCTCAATTTAGCCTGCGAAATCCTTAAACAGGTCTTGTTTCGAAGCGATTCGAAACAAGAAGCCTTAAGATAGAGAGTTTTGCCGAATTGAGACCGATCAGCCTCCTGCCGATCTTGGCCAAAATGTTGGAATCTCTGGTATCCGAGATGATTTTGGAGTTCACATGTGACAAAAATATCGTACCTGCGATACAATCCGGGTTCCGGAGGAGCCACAGTACTGCGACGGCGCTTAGCAAGGTAACAACTGACATTGCAAAAAACATGGATGAATCCATGGCCTCTTGCTTGGTCCTTCTTGACTATAGCAAGGCGTTTGATTTAATTAATCATGATATGCTGGTGGCGAAGGTCGGCTACTTTGGCTTTTCTGAACAGGTGTGTTTATGGTTTTCTAGTTATCTTCGCGCAAGAACGCATATCGTGGAGTTGGATGCGGTGAGATCGGGGTCCGTCCTGATGAGGCATGGAGTGCCTCAAGGGAGTATTCTGGGACCATTACTGTTTAGTTTATATACCTGCGAACTTCCTAAGCGGGTCCGGTTTTGCTCCGTCCACCTTTACGCGGATGACACCCAACTTTTGGCAGGTTTTTCCTGGTACCTATATGATAATTGGTTCTAATACCATCAGAAACAAATTTAGTCTTTATAATTTTACTGCCCTGAACGTTAATGGGTCGTTATTGCCTTCTGTGGAGTCTGCTAGAAACCTTGGAGTGACGTTTGATGTGGGGCTGGATTTTGAGGCTCATGTTAATAAAAAATTGTCAGCTGTGTACATTAAGTTGAAAAGTTTATACGCATTTAAATATTTCTTGCCTGTTAAGATTAAATTGATGCTAATTGAATCGCTAATTTACCCCCTACTAGACTATTGTAATGTAGTATACTACAAATATTTAAGTGGTGAGCTCCAAAAGAAAATACAATTGGCTCAGAATGCGTGTGTTCGATTTGTTTTCTGTGTAAATAAATTTGATCATATTTCTCCCGTATATGCTCTAAACAATCTTCTAAAATATGAATATCGAGCGAAGCTTCATTTCGGTGTATTTGTTTATAAGGTGTTCAAGTCTAGATGCCCAGGTTACCTGTGGGAATATATGGTAGCGAGACAAGACCTGCACAATCTAAATCTTCGTAACGTGGTTAGATATCAAATACCGCAGCATCGTACATCTAAATTTAGGGACTCATTTGCCTTTTTGGCCATAGAGCTGCTCAACTCGGAGATATATAACATTATGATACTTAATTCATTGGCGGCTTTCAAACAGAAATTCAGGTCTTGTCTTCTCCAAATTATGTCATAATGTATAATAGCTTAGTTGTTATTTTTTCTCTCTGTTAACTGAGATACTTGCATTTGCTTAGTAACCATATTGTTTGGTGAGGTAACATGGAAGAACGCCTTGCGAATGTTACCTTTTGTGTGATAGGATGTAATGTGACTGTATATTCATCTATTATTGCATAATAAACGTTTTTTCTATTCTATTCTATTCTATGGAGGGAACTTAAATCATTGAAAGTTAAGGGCTCTAGGAACAAAATAAATTCAGATCCTTTTCAGGATCCGAATGTAATTAACAACTATTTTATTGATAGTGTACCAAGGGTAGGTCAGGGTATTAATGGTGGTGAAATCATATACCACTACAAAAACAACAAAATAACAGATCCTGAATTTGCATTTAAGCTTGTGTCTTCCGATGAGGTACATAGAGTAATCTCTAGCTTGAATAATAATTGTTCTGTTGGGTCTGATGGTATTTCAATGTTATTCATTAAGTTTTGTTGTCCTTATATTTTGCCTTTCTTGGTTAATATTATTAATACGGTATTTTTAAGTAAAGTCTTTCCGGATGCATGGAAGAATGCCCTGGTTACTCCAATCCCTAAAGTACAAGATCCTAGGAATGTTGCAGATTTAAGGCCAATTAGCATTCTTCCTGCCTTATCGAAAGTTATGGAAAAGCTGATGGAGAGTCAACTACGAGTATATGTGGAAAAAAAACAACGTTTTACCTCCCACCCAATCAGGGTTTCGTTCGGACCATGGCTGTACATTACCGATGACATTGCCAGGGCTACTGATCAGGATAAATTAACTGCTATGGTTCTTTTGGATTACAGCAAGGCCTTTGACACTCTGGATCACAAGATTTTGCTGGCTGTATTGCAGTCCATTGGTGTAAATGGCGATCGTATAAAACTGTTTGAATCTTATCTTGAAAATAGAACACAGAGTTCGCCTGGGTTTGTCTCTTTCGTGCAGTAGGTCAAATATTTCGGGCGTCCCCCAGGGTTCAATCCTCTCTCCAGTGCTTTTTACTTTATACACCAGTGCATTTTATAAGTATGTGAAGAACTGTGAGATTCATATGTATGCTGACGACACCCAAATATATAAGAGTTTTGAAAAATCCATGACAAATATAGCAGTCGAATATATAAATCAGGATTTAAACATTCTCTCTTCTGTTTCTTTAAAACATTCCTTAAAACTTAATCCAACTAAATCAACTGTCCTTCTATTTGGAAAAAACAAAGATCGTTCACTTGTCAAGAACAGTATTAATATTAGTATAAATAATGAAAACATCAATGTAGTCGAAAGTGCTAAGAATCTTGGTATAATTATGGATAGCTCATTGAGGTATCGTCAGCATACAGATAGGAGTGTACAGAATGCATATAGAGCCCTTAGACTTTTGTACCCACATCGTTATTATTTAACCCAAAAATCAAAAGTCATGTTGTGTGAAACCTTGGTGCTTTCCCAATTCAATTATTGCTCACCAGTATATGGGCCATGTCTTGATGTTGACACCTCCAAAAAAATTCAGCGAATTCAAAATGCATGTGCAAGATTTATTTATGGTCTTAAAAAATTTGATCACATCTCGCGCAAAATAGATGAACTGGGCTGGCTTACAATGAAAAATAGACGAAAACTTCATGCTTTGTGTTTATACCACAAAATATTATTGACCAAGAGGCCGGGATATCTTTTCAATAAAATTGTATTAGGAACTGACGTGCATGATCGAAATACCAGGTTCAATAAACTGCTGAATCTTCCAATCCACAGAACTGCACTATTCGAACGCTTGTTTAGCTACAATATAGCACAAATGTACAACAAAGTACCTGACAATCTAAAGGTTTTGAATCTGCAACTTTTTAAAAGGAAAATTAAACAGCTTCTGAGAGAGAACAAGCTTTGAGTGTATTGTCTCTTTTGTTGCTGCTGTTCTGCCATGACCGAGTTTATGAATATATCTCAATTATGTTACTTATCCTGATCTTGCAAAGGAAATAAACCATAATATGTCATATGCACATTGTACACCCTATTTAGACTGATTTATACCGAATATGTGAGTCTCCATTATATTGTATTATATGATGTTGTATTATATTATATTGTATCATTATTATTGTTGTAGGTAATATTATTATTTATTGTCAATTATGTCTAATTTTAATTTAAGTTATATATGTATATGTAAGTGTACCCATGGGCAAGTGTAAGAGCACAAACTACTGTGAACTTTCCCATTTTTGGTAATAGGTCTAAGTAAATGTATATATTTATATTTTTATGTAACTACCGAAATAAAGACATTAATAAATAAATAAATAAAATAAATAACCTACTAATTTTCCTGCAAACATATAAATTACATAATGTGGATATCATTGTACTTAGTGAAACCTTTCAAATTGATTCTATTAAAAATTCTAATATACCAGGCTATAATTTTTTCTATAACCAAGATAATTATAACAAGAATGACAAGATAATACTCTTAGTTAAAAGTCATTTTAATGTTGATTTTTCGATTGCTGAACGAGGAGCAACACTGCATTATAAGCATTATAAGATCCTTTGCTGTCCTATATTAACCGCTTCTGATTGGTGGGTTAACGTCACTTTAGAGTACTGTTAACTCTTTACGCATGGCCCTCCGCTCGTTTCGCTCGCTCCGGGGCGTAACCAAACAACACTAACTCAAACTAACCCAAATTTACAAAAATAAACACACAACCTTTAAAAAAAGCCTTGCCACCGACGGGAACCGAACGCGGGTCGTCCATATCACAAACTCAGAATATAATCTTACCACTGTACTACTAAACTTGTCGGAATAGATTGACTTGATCGTAGCTAACGTTAACCCACCAATCAGAAGTAGCTAATATATCATAGTGCCGTAGGACTGTGAAGGATCTTAAAATGCCACTTAGTAGATTTAATTTTGAACTAAGTAATGTAACTTTTGGAGTGGCAGCAATATATAAACCCCCTCCTATTCCAAAGACAGAATTTGTTAATGACTTGCTTACTTGGATTGACATTTTCAGCGCTTGGAAGTTTTTGTAGGGGATATTAATATAAATATTTTGGATGATAATGATAATCACGTAGCAAACTATATAAACTCGGTTACTAGATCTCTCTGAAAACATGCCTAGATCATATATTTGTTAATCAAAAATTAAAGTTAAGCAATATATATTTTAGCTCTTCCGTTATAGAAGAATGTATAACAGCTCATGAATGAATGAATGAGTGCCGAAGCCTTGCAGGAAAAACCTGGGGATGTAAACAAATGAATCCGGATGGTTCTTCGAACGACATTTCTTCGAATGGACAGTTCTTCGAAAAGACAATTCTTCGAATCGACAATTTTTCGAATGTGTAATTCTTCGAATGGACCATTTTTCGAATCTTTAATTTAATTTGGGTTAGTCCCTTTTACCGTTTTAGCAAAATTTCTGCAACGCGTCGGTGGTGTAGAAGGTAGCGTTCTTGCCTGTCATTCCGGCGCTGCGCTGCGGGTTCGTTTCCCGTCGGTCGCGACAGATGTTTTGTTTATTGTTTTGTTATTAATTTACCTTTTTTTCTTAATTTTGGGTTAGTTTTGGTTAGCACTTGGTTAGTTCTTGTTGATTGAGCCCCCGTAGCGAGCGAAGCGAGCGGAGGGCCATGCAAAGCCCTAATAATACCTATTTAAATTATCTTTATGTTTTCTCTAATTTAATATTTTCGAAAAGCGGTCCTTTCGAATATTTGTCTTTTCGAAAAACTATCCGTTCGAATAATTATCCATTCGAATAATTGTTCATTCGAAAAACTGTCCTTCGAAGAACTGTCTTTCGGAAAATTGTCATTCGAAAAACAGTCCTAGATTCGTAAACAAGAAATCCTGCGATGGATGTACACGATGATAGCAAGACCCACCCTACTTTACGGGTCGATCGTCTGGTTCAAGGAAACGGAAAAGCAGAGCATAAAATCAGCTCAACAAAGTACAACGCCTGGCGTGCATGAGCATAACAGGCGCAATGAAACTGGCACCTCTGCACACTGTTGTAGAGGGAGCGGTTAGACAAGCAATGACTAGAATCACAAGAGAGGGAGAGGGCGAGAGGGGATGGCTTAGATCCCTGACAAAGCATATACCACTTCTTGGGCTCCCCAGGGACGATATAGTCAAAAGATACAATTTTGAAAAATTCTTCATGGTTGTGATAAGAAGTAGAGAAGAATGGAAAAAGAACACCACTTGCATTCTCACATCGCAGCAAAGTGCAATAAAATGGTATACAGACGGGGCAGGAACCAAATTCTCCGAAGCAATGGGAAAACACTCGCACATATTCCAGGCAGAAATTAACGCCATAGGAAGATGTGCGCAGTTCAACTTCGACAGAAACTATAGGAAGAAAAAGATTGTCATCTTCTCAGACAGTCAAGGTCAAGCATCCGTCAAAGCGCTGAGCTCAACAACAAAAAGCAGATGAATTGACAAAAGACCGGAACCTTTCTGTGGCATAGGGACACACACCTTCAAGGAGGAATTCAGGAAAGAAGAGCGAACCAAATGAATCAGTCTATATGCATGGGAACGCTTTCCAGGGTTAAGGGCATCAAAAATGTTTCTAGGGCCGCCTCACCCAGGAAGATCAAAACACCTTATAACACTGAGTAAGAACAATTTCCGCATCCTCACCGGCTTTCTTCGGGTCATTGCCGGTTGAGAAGGCACTTGGAGAGAATAAAAATTGAAAACGAAGACAGTGGCCGGTTCTTGAGGAGGGGGAGGAAACCCCGGAACTCACTCACGGAGTGTGAGGCGGTCGCGAGCAGGCGAATGGCCTGCTTTGGGTGCTGCATCGTCGAATAGGAGGAACTTTCATCCATAGAACCATCCAGACTACTTGCTTTTATCAAGGCACTGAAGCTGGATGAGGTAATCATTGAGAATCACATCAACACAAGCATCATGGAAGGGGGACACAATAAATCTATACAGGTCGCAGTGTATTTATATCCCCCTAGATCATTCATTCATAACAGCTCATAGTCGAATTATGTTTCTTGTCCATCAAAAAATATATCTCAGGAAAATGTAGAAAAAAGCCAGGAAACTATTACCAAATCCAAATTAAATATTCCTAAATATAAATTATTATTGCAGGAATTTGACTGGTCTATTATTGTAATGAATGAAAAAAATGAAATAGCAACTAAAATGTCTTTAGAACCCTAGCTAGGTCTACAGATATCTACTACTGAGCTTAAAAACATAAGAAAATAAAGAGTTGGATTAGTAATGGTATTATCACATTAATCAAAACGAGGTAAAATGAAAAATAATCTTTTAAAAAATTATAACGCTCAATTTGAACAAGAATATAAACAATACCGTAATTCTTTAAATAAACTTATTTGTAAACAAAAGAATGATTAATATAAAAATCAAGTCGAAAATAGGAAAAATTATATAAAAAACCTTTTATAATCAAAGATGCAACTTATGGCTAATTTCTGGAATCTGGGACTGTTTTTCGAATGACAATTTTCCGAAAGACAGTTCTTCGAAGGACAGTTTTTCGAATGGCCAATTTTTCGAATGGATAATTATTCGAACGGATAGTTTTTCGGAAAGACAAATATTCGAAAGGACCGTTTTTCGAAAATATTAAATTAGAGAAAACATAAAGATAATTTTAACGTAATTTATTCAAATTGTTTATTCAACATATTATTTACATATAATTATTAGGGTTTTGCATGGCCCTCCGCTCGCTTCGCTCGCTACGGGGGCTCAATCAACAAGAACTAACCAAAACTAACCCAAACTAACCCAAAATTAGGAAAAAAAAGGGTAAATTAATACAAAATAATATACAAAACATCTGTCGCGACCGACGGGAATCGAACCTGCAGCGCCGGAATGACAGGCAAGGACGCTACCTTGTACACCACGCACTATGCAGAAATTTTGCCAAAACGGTAAAAGGGACCAACCCAAACTAAATTAAAGATTCGAAAAATGGTCCATTCGAAGAATTACACATTCGAAAAATTGTCGATCCGAAGAATTGTCTTTTCGAAGAACTGTCCATTCGAAGAAATGTCGTTCGAAGAACTGTCGTTCGAATAATTGTCATTCGAAAAACCATCCGGATTCAAATTTCTGTAACATGTATTATATTGATGCTGGAGTTGAAAAATGGAACAAGCTATTCCCCCACCACTAATAGAGTATCACAAAGACCCACCCATAGTTAATTCTATTTATTTAAACCATATTACAACAAATTAATAAAATGTATAGCAACTCTAAAAATAATACTTCACCAGGCTATGATGGTATTCAGGCAAACATTATAAAGTACACATATACAAATAATTGTTCCCTTTTCATACATATTTGATTTAATATTTTAAAGTGGGATAGTACCTATTGAGTTTAAAATGTCAGTAATAACACCCATTCATAATGCAGGTTCGAGAACTTCTATAAGCAATTACCGACCAGTAAGCCTAATTAGTAATTTTGCAAAACTAGTTGAAAATACTGTTATGGATAGATTGATTGACTTCTTGAGAATTAATAATGTTTTATCGGCCAACCAATTTTGATTTCTTGAGGGGTGCCGTACATTGGATGCCATGCATAGATTAATAACGGAAGTCGTTAATAATTTAAACTTAAAAATGTTTAGCTGTATTTTTAGATCTTGCAAGAGCGTTCCATACTGTGCCTCATAATGAACTTATAAATGTCCTTGAAGCTAGTGGAATAAGGGTTGTTGCCGCGAAGTTGTTTAAGAGTTATATCTTTCTGATCGTCTACAAATGATTAAGATGAATAATAGTTTAAGTGACAAACAAAAAAAAAATTGATGTTCCCCAAGGAACGGTTTTGGGGCCGATACTTTCCATAACTTACCCAAAATCTTTGTTAAAACTGCATATTGGCGGTGTAACAATCTCTTAAGCCAATGACACACATTGATATCTCGGGAGAAGAGTAGGAAAGTGTAAAGTGTAAACCAATAAATAGCCAAATAAGGATAAATAACTGGCTACAAACATATAAGCTGACATTGAACTTAGCAAAAACGAACTATATAGGTTTCTCCCTTTCCAATGCGAACTTACCGGTATATGACAGGATTGTAGTTGATAACATCATCTACAAAATATCTTGGTATTTTTATTGATACATTTCTGGGATGGCAGCCTCACATTGATTATGTTTCAAACAAAATTCGTAAACTTGTTCATACAAGAGAACAACTAAAGCAACAAATAAACGAAGGATTTCAATGAAGTAAAGAAAATCGCCATGTTTGTAACAGAGTGCGAAAATCCTTACGTCGTAGGCTACACGCCTGCAATGAAGCTGATGATGGTCATTTTCTTTATTGTTAATTTTGTTTTTAGGAATAAGTTTGTTGTTTTTAAAGGGTTCAAAAAATAAATGTTCATAAAAATACGATTTGTCAATTTTCTCCAAAATGGCTTGATTTATCAAAAAGTAATAAGAGGTAGTTTTTGTTTAGTTCGGCGTCACACATTTTTTTACAATAACATTAATAGGTACACCCAAATGTACGCTTCGGTTGGAATAAATGTACCTACATTAGTTGGGTGGAAAATTACCATCTATGCATCACATAATTTTACCAAAGTTTCAACCAAATATATATCTCTAAATATAGTTTCTAATATATTTGTAGCATGTCTTGTAGGACCAATGACACCAGTTATCCTTCTGAGCCAATGTTATTTAGCAATTTTTTTGTTGAATTGAAGGGAGTCTTTCTGCAAGCAAAAGAGTATTATCTTCTTATTTTTTTCCTTATTCCTGTATAATATTCCTCGTCCTCTTCTTTGTCACTAGACGAGTCAACATTGCTTTGTTCAGGATCAGAATTTTCCTGTCTTATTCGATTTCTACGGAGGCTTCTTGTGTCGTATCATTCTTTATCTACATCATATATTACAGCAGTGTGCTTACCATGACCTTCTATTTTATCTTCAGGTTCATCATTTTTACTACTTCTGAAATCCGAACCATCAAATAATATTTTATAACCTTTTCACAAAAAAGGACTGTAATAAGTAAAAGCAAAGCATATACAAAAGTGGTCGCGATGTATCTATGAGATACAATACCTCCTCTATTCATGTAACTAAATTAAAAACGCATAGTTGATACTACCATATCACAACAACAAATATACATAAAATAAATAAATATGTAAAACAAATACTCAAATACTCTCACAGTAACCGTCAGATACTGGACGTCTAGGCTATACTTCTATACGTAGGAGCCCACAGCTCACATTTCAAGGCGTTGCATCTGCCTCATTTTTCGACTTATAAAAAGAAAAAATCACGTGTCTACTTATTCGTTCATGGGCTATCGAAATCAGCAATAAAAATTTGATGAAACTTCTTCTTTATTCACTGTTTGCAGCTAGTCTCGTAAGGTAGTAACAGACGTGGCTTTCTAATGCGGGAGACGCCAGAGTAGAACGATTGTGATTAGGGCGCGAGCATTGGAGTGTTAACCCATTAGTGCATAAGATCCGATAAATCGGATGTCGTATTTATGCAGCCCTACTTTTGTATAAGCCTAAACTGGCTTTTGTAACAGGCGTTAGTGACATGTTTCAGGTGTAAACTTCTTATTTATTTAATTTTTACGGTGCGATAAATGCCTAAAAGAAGTTAAAATTGCACTAAAAGCAACATGGATCCATGGCTCTATTCAACGAGACGACAAGGGCAAGTATTTTCGATTTTATTTTAATTTTTTGACAACGTCGACCTCAAAATTAGTGGAATTTGTATGTGTAGTAAACAACCTGACATGATCGAGTAGTAATCTGCTCATACATTTACAATATTATGTAAATATGTGAGCCTAAAATTGAAATCCGATATATCGGATAGTATGCTTTATTGCCAACTTTTTCCGTATGCGAGCTATCAAAGATAAATTGACACTTTTTATTTATGTGTCATAGGCTCATAGTGAAATACGTCACACTTCTTAAAAAACCTAGTTATTTCATGATTTCATGAAATTCCCCAAATTAACTCTTCTTTTCCGGAAGTGACGTATTTGACTATTTCACCACGATATAACAATTATATACTTATATGAAGCGACAAGGAAAATGTTTTTGGGTTAGGAGGTGATACTGTATTATCTCTGATAACGACTTCCAGAATACTTCCTACTAAAGGATTTAAATTATTTTTCGACAACTAATTTTCGTACGTTAGCCTATTTCGGTATGGCATTTGACACAACTTGGTTACTGCGCGACTGGCACTATTCACAACAATAAAAATTGCTGTAGTTCAACCTTTACTATTCCTAAAATATAATAGTGGCATGGGCGGCGTTGACAAAATGGACCAGTTGGTAGCCAAATATAGAACCAGAATATGGTAGTCCATATTTTGTTACTTGCTGGATGTTTCAGTAACCAATGCATGGCTGTTTGTGAAAAGGATACGTCCTATAGAAAGAGATTGTGATTCTTTGATAAATTTTCGAAGAAACCTAGCAAACTGTCTCATCAAAACACACGGCACTCAGCCGATGAAAGGAAAAAGACTACAGAATTCAATGAACGATGTTCGTTACGATGGTCGCGATCACTGGCCAGACTATGTAAATACTGAAAGAATGTGTAGAAATTGCGGGAGTAAGAACAAATTTATTTGCTCCAAATGCCAAGTTGGACTGCATCAAAAACATTGTTTCAAAAATTATCATACATTTTAATTTCTTTATCTAGTCAGTTTGCATACAATCCGATATATCGGATGACCTGTATTTTTTGTTTTTTGTAAGAAAAAATAAATTTTTGATACACTTCCTTTATGTTGTAATAAAATATGTCAGAATTCATAAAAATATCATTATTTTTAATCTTGCTAAACTTTATGCACTAATGGGTTAAAGTGAAATAACTTATATTATAATATTTATAAAATATTTGGATTGTATAATGTAATATATTATGTACACACATTAATATATATTTTTAGGTATTTTCGCGAAAGCAGGCTTAAGCAAATTCTATTAAATGTGACTTTTGCATTGCCATTTCTGTTGGTTGTTTTGTGGATAAAACCGGTTTCAAAAGACTATTTGACCGTACGGATTTTTTCGGGCAGGACAGAACCGCTGTAAGTAGCAAATGGTTTTGAAAATAATTTTGCCAGAAAATGTGCAATTTTTAATCAATAAAACATTAGATTTAATAAATAAATATATGTATATACTGTGTTTAGATGGGTAAGGATTAGTTTAGGTTAGTTCTTCTGGTCTTCAAAAATATGTATTAAGAAAATTATTTCTAATACTTTTAATAATTTGAATATCTATCGTGTTGAATAAAAAAGCCCACCTATTATTGGATTGTCACATTCTACGGAACATTCAAGTATACTTAATAATAATATAGCATATGGCCATGTTAATTATTTTTGAACAATTGATAGTTGCAGATTTCCAATGGCTGTAGAACCGAAACCACTTTAAATAAGGGCAAAACTATTTGCTTTTTATTATCCTCTTTATACCCTGTGTATTTATATAAACATCCAGTCTATTCAACATATCAGATACTATTTACCAATCAAGTTATGATTACATCAACATCAGGTCTTAAATTTTGTTAGAATAAAATAATTGATTGGTTCATTAATAAACAAACAACATATACCACAAATTTAAATTCAAATCATTATTGTTAGGATAGGCAATATTTGATATTGCACATTCTTTTAGCATGACAGAAGAGAGCTTTGAAATAGCGCGGCTGTTAGCTATATTTGTAACTGTGGCTGTAAAAATTTATCTTATGCCTTGGTATCTGCAAGCCTATCTAGACATGGCATATCATAGAACTGAAGAACAAAAGAAAGAAGCTGGAAGAATCACAAATATTGACTTTCAAAAAAAGGTAAATAGGTTTTGCCAGTTATTAAATCTCATGTAACGAGCTTAATCAATGTTTGACTAAAGGATCTGTTTCTATTAGTATGCGATCATAAATTCCAGATATAAATGGGAGAAACAGCAAAGCCTAATTGAAATAGACGCAAAAACACTAATAGAGTAGCTAACGCCTTAAAAAAATGGTTCATGATTTTGTATCAGTGCGTTGCGTTTCACCACTTTTTTAGCTCAATGCTTTCGGTGAAAAGTTGTTTAGACTAAAATTTATTTGCGATAGAATCTGTTTAGATGATTCCAATCCGAGAAAGAGCACCTGTAAAACTTCCACTCATTTAACTACCTCTGTTGGGAGAGATGTTCAACCCGGGCATCTTAAACTAAAACTGTATTCCAGACACTGTGTCGAACTTAAATAATTATATAAAAGCTTATTGTTAAGTTTTTTTTATACATTGGAGTATAAAAATATCAATTTTTATATAAACATTTATTAAGCCATTAGACATTTTTGATTTAGAAATGTTTAAATTATTAGTACTCATTATTTCAAGAATATGTTTTTCCGTCTTCTACAGGTAGCTGCTGTCTTTTACTATTTATGTGTAGTGACACTTCAGTATCTAGCACCGCTGATAATGTGCCTCTTCGTCAGTTTCATGTACAAGACTCTTAGCGAATTCCAATGGAGTTGGTTACTAAAAACCTCAAATAGTGGAGAATGCTTCATAAGCGATGAATATAAGCCAGGAATGGAACCTGTAACCACTTCCGAAAAAACTGGATCTGGTTCAGAACCGGTTGAAGAGTTATTTTTTGCATTGGATAGTTTAAAGTCGGTAAGTTATTTCAGTTACTTCCCGTATTATACTTGCAATTTAAATTCTGATTAATACATTTCAGCTTTATGAACTATATAATTTTGTATAGATATTGTCTATTTAGTCTTTGAGTTGTCTCAAGCACGGTTTAAGAAACCCTGAAACATGAAATGTTAATAAAGGGACTAAACAAACAGCAATCTATAAAATCATTCGAATGTATGCAGGGTTATCGGTAAAGTGGGACCATTTTATTTTCAAATAAACACAGCTCATGTTTCGCTATTCTTTATCAATATTTCATTTGGGTTCTCAGGTACTTTGCGATTCAGTTTAACTTTGCCAAAGTATTTTTCTAAAAAGTTGAATTCTATGTATTGAACGTGGAAAGTTCGTTGAGTATCTTTATTTTTTAAGAAGCTGTATATATGTTCATAGTAAAGATATTTATTTATCTTAGTCCCATAGATAGAGGCTGACATTAAAAGACAGATGGGCGTAAAAGTTATTTATACTTTATTAAATTTAGGTATAGAATGAAGCTAACTTGCTAGGTGAGATGATATAAACTTCAACCAATTACCATAGTAATATAAATAATAAATATATATTTTTCTCACTCGTTTAGATTTTTGCCGCAAACGTCTTGAGAGGAGTTTTCGGATTTGCAACTTGGTGGTGCTGCTTTGTGTATTTTGCCACGACATCAGTGGGTCTCGTTTACCAGTCATATTTTTCGGTAGTTTAAATCTCAAATACCTTACTTGTTCGTATATAAGACTGACGATTTGAACGCGTTCATTTCAGTGTCTGAAAGATAATTTCAGATAAATCAATGAGTATTAAATATGTGTGTTTCGATTCTCCCATAAGTATTTACATAATTAATAATGAAACTGTGTGTATTATTTTCTGTTGCTATTTTAAAGTCAGCGTATAATAAATGCATATACTAGGTGGACACCTTTTTCGTGGGACATAGGAAATGGCATGTCAAAAAATTTTGAAAGTGAGAAAGAATCTGAAAGTAGAAAATATTTAAAGAACTATTTACCTTGCTTTTTATGTTATCCGTCGGAGTGTTTTTAATAGTTTATTTTTATTTCAAAACGTCACATACATTTACTTCGATTTTTCATTTAATTGCGGATACCTTGGGACTCTTTTCAAGGTTATACATATTTCAGGTGATCAAAGGTTGTTAATCAAATTACTGTCTAGCAGGCCAAAGTACAACATAGACTTTAACTTTCACCTGATATTTTAAAGTTTTATTAGAAAAAGACTTTAAAGAAGAACCAAATAAAACAACTCCATCCTTTTCAGAAGTTATTCTGAATTATTGTTTAAACAATAAGAAGAATGAAAGCAAACCTGAAATAAAAATAGTCGCCAAACGAACTTAAACCAAAGAAGTATTCATATTTTATTTCATTAAGTGTTCAAAAAGGCCCTTATGACCACTTCGCTCGAAAAATTCCCGTTTAACGTTAGATAGTATTCCAGCATCAATGCTGTTGGCTGTCTGAAAAATAGCGTTTTCCAATTGTTCAATTTATGCATATTTAGTATTTCGCCGAGGCTATAAACACTCTTAAAAATGGGGGCCTTAAGAAAAAGTTATTTGGGGAAATATTAGGTGACCTTGCGGGGCCACCGAATTGGTCCACCATGACCTATCTGTCGGTCTGGAAAAACTTCATCAAAAACTACTAGGCTAACAACCATCTTGTTGAAACCAAACCTAATTTATATTGACAATTAATTGGATGTGGGGAATAACTTTTTCTCATAGTAATCTTAGGTACGTTTCCCTATTTAGGATTCCCTCTATCACATTAGGCTTCAGCTTTTTGCTTCTCTCCTATTGAATTCGAAGCACCTACTGGCGTATTTTTGGATCACTAAACTCCTGCAAACCTCCATGTCTAGTGGATTTGCTCAACTGGACTTTGACAAAACAGCCATTTAGAGTATCTCGTATTTGACGAATACTGAGAGCCTGAGTGGAATACATTTTTTAGATAACGCTTTCTATCTTTACTAAGTCGGACCATGACTGAAGTATCGTAAAGTGGCAATTTTTTAATTACTTTACAAGCGCAGTCATCAGCAACAGCACATCTGATGACACGACTCCTTTAACTTACGAAAATAAACAAATCTTTTCCGGAGTGCAAGTTTTGAATTAAATTGTTTAGGACAAAACTTATTATTAAAGTAATAGTTTTGTATTTAGTTTGTAAACGATTTATTACTCATCGAAAGTAATCTGCATGTGAAAGTTTTGATAATATTGCAAGATAAGACTATTTGCTCAATAACAAACTTTTACAAGGAAATTCCTACGTCTCAGAAAAAAGGTGCACCCGGTACACTAACATTTTAAAATCCAAAATGTCATTGATTTATTTGATTTTTCTTATTGGGAGTGAAATGATTTGTCATATTTTTTATGTATGTGTTGTTTTAATTGTTTGTAAGTTGAAATAAAAACGTTACTTTTTTATTGGTCTTTTTGTTATGTATACATTAATTACATTCCTTTTCAACATTTATTGGTACATACTTAACGTACCTTCACTAATATTTTTGGAAGCCAAATTCCGACTGTGAAAGTGGTTATATTGAAAATCAGAGATGACACCTAGAAAACGATAAACCACAACTATTATGACGCCAAACAAGCAACAAGCGACAAACAATTCTTCTTTGAATGTGGTAGTGGTTAGAATTAGTTTTTCGAATGGGGCATAGACAATAATGGAACGTGTTTTCAAGTGTATATAGCTGAACCCAAACTATATAAACCCAAACCAATCACAAAAAAACAGAGGCATGACATTAAACTAGTAGGAGCTACTGATTAAACCGAAGTTGTGGAAACAAAAAAGGCAAAGCGTACTTTAAAAAAGTTCGGAACATTTTCCAAAATAATAGTTTAGGTGCAGACTTCGACAGTGAACCACTCCTGAAGTATTATTTAATATAAATTATTTGTTTCGTTAATAGTTGTACACTGATTCTACTAGCAGTTATCAGTTTATACAGTAATATTTTCTAATAAATACGAAATTTTTTGGCTGCGCATTCGCAATTTTGTCGAAACACTGATTTGCAATAAACTCGTGTTTATTGATTTAAACACAACAAACATAATACAGAAATATCCAAATTTCTGAATAAAATGCGAAGTCAAATTAGCAAATAAAATCTAGACCTACATTACCGCTGCAAATATATTAACATTTAAACAAAACTATGAAACTTAAATTTATCATAATTTTTTACTAATTTTAGCAGGTTTGTTTAAAATTTTACATTTTTATAAAAATCAGAACAAGTCATAAAGTATCCGGTGGCGTGTTTACCATGGAAGCTATAGGGAAGCACAGCTTCCCTAATGTAAATGCTTTTATTATTAATTAATTCGTTAACGATAATAAGAATAATATCTCCATTTGAAATGTCTCTATTAGCAACAACGTTTCTCATTTGAATCCGAGAACTCTTGTTCTATTTTGTCAAACAACGCTACATCCGAGCCGTGTACTTGAATCCGTGCACGCTTCCAGTACCCGATTTCCCCATAAATTGTCTTTATAAGAAAGCAATGCCTCGTATAAGCATACGCGCCCACCGCGCGCCGTGTTTCTCGTTGAAACTGCTGTTTTGAAGCTTAACAGGGCCATTGTATTTATTTATTTATTTATTTCTTCATACACTTCAGAGTCTTACACTCCAAATGGTGCACTACATAACTTCAACAGACTAAAGCTAATTCGACATAATTCTAATCAAAGAACAAAATATTTATCCACTACATGTGACAAAAACTGTAGAATAGAGAGTGAAATATCTGACGTGCGAATATATAAATCAAAGACAAAATAAAATGCCGCATTCTCATCGGTACCACCGCTTACTGCTGCTAACAAACATAATAATAGTAATAATAAGAATAATAATACTCTTGTCATGACATTACATATTTAAAATCAATCCCTTAAAAACCTCGAGGCTCACCGAAAACAAGTCAATGTCTATATAATTACTGTTATAGTTTCTCACTAGGCGGTCCAAAAAGCAATTAAGACCATAGTTTGTCCGATGTGTACCTTTCTGAAAAAGTTGTCTGGCCCGAGTGGCTCTAGTAGGAATCCGGAAGTTGATACCGGCAACCATCGTAATCTATCATATTATTAAGCAACTTGTATAAAAATAGTACCATAACATTTTCACGGCGTCCCTTTAATGACTAAGCCTAATAGTTGGATTCTGATTACATATGATATGTTGCCGTATGGAAATCTGTGCTTGTATAATAAAAACTTGGAAAATTTATTTTGTATACTTTCAATGCGTTGCTGATAACATAAATATGACGGGGACCAAACTACACTATTGTACTCAAAGAAAGGATCGAACTAGGCTGTTATATAAACAAGCAATAGCTTTTGTGTCGTAAATGTGTTTATGTGTCTGCAGGTCCTACATAAGAAGCCCAACATCCGATATGCCTTTAAAGAAATGTTGTCAATATGCAAATTAAAATTGAGTTGCTGATCAAATATAACACCTAAATCGTTAAAATGCGACACAGAATCCAACAGAACATCGTTAATAGAATAATAAAAATTAATAGGATCTTTACATTGGTAAAATCGCATGACCTTGCATTTACTAACATTTAAATTTAAGCAGTTATCAGTACACCATTGTATTATCAAATCGTCAGCATACAAATGACATCTGCATACTTTAAAAACAGTCACAACAGAATTAAAATACAGTAAAAAGAGAACCGGGCCCAGGTGAGATCCCTGCGGTACGCCGGATGTAACATAAATGTTCCGCGAGACCGCCCCACTCAGTTTAATACACTGGATTCTATCGCGAAGGTATGATGCTATCCAGCCCAGATAATGTCCACACACTCCAATCGCCTCGAGCTTCCTCAAAAGACGTTCGTGCGACACCGAGTCAAATGCCCTGGAGATATCGGTATATATGGCGTCCACCCTCAACATTCCGCAGCAAGTAGTCTTGGTAAATAGCCAGATTTGTTGTTGTAGATCTACTCCTAAAAGAATCCATGCTGTTCAGAGGCAAGACAATTCTAGTAGGTCGCGAACATTTCCTCAGTGATAATGGACTCAAACACTTTTCCAAGAGTCGAGAGCAAAGATATTCCTCGGTAGTTCTTTATTTCACTCCTTGAGCCAGACTTAAAAATAGGAAAAAGCGTAGAGTGCCTTCAGAGTGCCGGAAAACGAACAGAGTCAAAAGATAGCTGATATATATGGCAGAGGTTCAACTATCGCCTCAGCAATCCTCCTGACATATACCATCCGGACCCGCACCCTTACCAGCATCCAGACTACTGAGAAACTTTTCTGTTACGTCGTAATCCGACTGGAGACCAGTAACCTTAAACTTGTACAATATATTCTTCCTGTTAATAATCATCTTCAAATCCGAGGTGTACCATTTTGGATATTTGTCGGCATTTATAACTTCGTTTGGCACAAATCTATCCATAGCGCTGTGTAACCTTAGATAACAAGTTAATTTTTTGGGACATTTTTTTTTTGTTATATACACAGCATGACTAGAAAAACTTAAATGCTCATCTATTATAACACCTAAATATTTACATTCTCTAACTTGTTCGACCTTATCACCAGATACATAAACTCCGTCATTATTATAAGTGTCCATTTTGTTATATCTACTTTTGCGAATCATAAATTTTGTTTTTCAACATTAATTGTCAGACTATTTTTATTCATTCAGCTGATTAGTCCGGGTAGTTCTGTATTAATTATATTTACAATGTCTTTAATGCTATCACCCATACATATACATAATAAAAAGGTTAGGTCCCATTAAATCTTTGCCCAGAACTGTACCCTGAGGCACTCCATAGTAGGTATTTTGGGTTGAAGAGATACTGCTTTGGTATTTTGTGACTTTGCAATCTGTTTTTCAAATATCCACTAAACCAATTCATAATATTAGTCCCAAAATCATATTTTTTTTAACTTTGCAAGCAATAATTGTCTATTTATAGTCTCAAAAGCTCTTCTTAGGTCTAGAAAGACAACACCCACATATTTTTTAGCACCCGCATTGCGCTGATCCAACTGGTCATGACAGTTTGTAATGCACTTTCGCATGAGTTTTTTTTCATGAAAACCTGCTTGATTCTCCATTCTATTCCTATTTGTTTCCATATTGTCAGTTATTTCTATAATTTGTTGTTCGCTTGGTTCTACTATTATTTGCTTTATACTATCAAGAAGGTACATATTAAAGTTATCAGCTATTTCTGAATTATTTTTTACTAAGTTGTCCTTAAATATAATATTATTACTCGGTACATTCCATTCATACTAATTATATTTTGCAATTTAGTTGAATAGTGTCTTCCTTGCAATATTAATGTTAGTCTCCCATAATGATGACCATCTTTTGTTGAAAGTCCTCTAAAATTTGATTCACTTTGTCCATGTAGCAAATATGCTACATCGAGAAACTGCTTTTAATCTTTCTACTCATTTACTCACAAATATTTCCATTCTGTGATAATCTAATTAGCGTCCTACAAAGTAACATAAATTTTTGTGTAAGAAAGAGTCAAGAATTCAAATAAATGTTTTCGTCTAAAGGGGATCAACTTGATGTTGACAAACTCGAATATTTAGAAATTTTGTCTTGAGAACCGGAAAGAAAAATAACACGAACAGAAGATACTGTAGACAAGTAGAAAAAAAAACTAGTTTGTATTTTAAATAAGGAAGGATAGTTCTCAGTGGAATAATTATAAATTTTACCCTTAAGGTAATTTTCTTTTGTATTATTTATAAGGCAATAAAAACGCAGCAATATTTTGTCCGTATTTTTATCCTATTACCAAAATAAGCAAGGGTAAATATAAAAATAGACAGGGCCGCAGCAAGCGGGGCGCGGCGCCCCCTCTATTTGCCATTCAAAAAGCGCCCCGATGGCGCTTAACGACGAAAAAAATTGGATGTGGCATCCCCTATTTCTCACTAAATTTTTCGAATCGGAGATGCGTTTCGAGTATTCTCCTCGAAATCCCGTTATCAATGCCTCTTGGTTTTTCCTTTCTAGAATGATCCTTTCTTCAGAAATATATTAATCTAAAAATACTCGCTAATTGTACGAAACGTTACTACGGTGACCAAAAAATCTCCCGAAATTTTTCTTGTTGAATAACTTGGGCGATATTACATAACAAATTTCAGACAGTTAAAAGATGCAAAATCCCTGAACGTCATGTTATACCTTTTTACCATTGCATTGGACGAAATTTTGTGTATGAAACATTATTTATCTATATTTACAGAATGTAAATACTGAAAAGACTTAAATATTGGGAATGTTTCTAGTAAATCTAGGGAATATACATATTGTTTAGAGGACGGCACGACGTATATGATACTTCCTTGAAACAATTTTATTAAATATTAGCTTCGGCATGTATTTAAATATTTTAGGAGACGTGGGAGCAGAGAAGCAAGTAATTTTTTGTTATATCTTGCCAACAACTTTCAACTGACTTCGCTCAACTTGTTTTCAAAATTTGCATAAATCGTACTTTAATTGTCCATTGCTATATTTTCCATTTTTGAATAACAAGAATGTATGAAATTAAGAAATAAAACGAAATTAACCTCTTGGATTTAATTTATTTAAAATTTTTTAATTCTGCAGTTCAAACTTGATAAAAATGATGAAACTGTAAAGTAAATACCAAAGCAGTTTGCAAACTTTAAAAAAATACTGTCTAAAAAAAAAGTGGAATGAATCCAAAGAGTTTAGTCAACTTCTTCGATAGTTGGTCCAGCACCTCCAGCTCCAGGTCCTGGGGCGGCGCCAGCACCACCTGGAAATCCGCCAGGCATACCTGGCATACCTCCGGGTGCACCACCAGCACCTTGATACAATTTCGTAATGATGGGATTGCAAACGCCTTCCAATTCCTTCTGTTTGTGTTCATATTCTTCCTTGTCAGCAAGTTGATTAGCATCCAACCAGGCAATTACTTCATTACATTTTTCTAAGATGGTTTGCTTCTCGCTGTCGCTGATTTTTTCCTTAATTTTGTCATCTTCTACAGTACTCTTGATATTGAAGCAATAGGATTCAAGGGCGTTCTTGGCAGAAATACAGTTTCTCTGTTTTTCATCCTCACTTCTGTATTTCTCAGCTTCATTGACCATTCTTTCAATGTCTTCCTTACTAAGACGACCCTTATCATTGGTGATGGTGATTTTATTTTCTTTATTGGTAGACTTCTCAATTGCGGTGACGTTCAAGATACCATTGGCGTCAATATCGAAGGTGACCTCAATTTGGGGTACACCTCGAGGTGCAGGTGGAATGCCAGTAAGTTCGAATTTCCCTAGAAGGTTGTTGTCACGGGTCATGGCACGTTCACCTTCATATACCTAAAACAGAATTAAGAACATACAGGAAATTGCACCATTTTAGATGAATGAAGTTAGAGCATATGAAAATAATTCAGAATATAACAAAATCATAAATGTAATTCATAAACTCCAGTCTGGCATGACTTAATAATATCATCACTGTGAATGCATTCATGAAAACGAGGGTGGTTATTACTTCATAAAAAGATGTCTATTATACAGCATAAATTGTTATAAAGGTTTAGGAGAAACAAGTACCCACCCACACTGATAATTAGAAGTAGAAAGCAGTTTTGCAAACTAATATCTCATAAAGTATATGATTTTAAACTAAGCTGCGAAAGTGATGTAATTTTGAGATAAAATAGCCTCATTAACAAAAAATTCTTTCATTTCCTAGATATTTAAAAAGTAATAAGATAATTTAGTAGTCCTATAAATGACAAATACCCATAGTCTCTACTCGACAAATAAGAGTGCACAAAAATAATACTTACTTGAATAAGTACTCCAGGTTGGTTGTCTGAATAGGTGGTAAAGGTTTGCGTTTGCTTGGTGGGAATAGTGGTGTTTCTTTTAATTAAGGCAGTCATGACGCCTCCGGCAGTTTCAATACCCAAAGACAATGGGGTGACATCAAGAAGAAGCAGATCTTGTACCTAAAATATGCATCAATATGAAATTATGTTAAGAGTGCATTCATTAATTTGAGTAAAATGTTTAGACAGAAAGGTTATAATGTTTAAGCGCCCATGTTTTACATTAACTAGTTTTATAACAACATGAATACTAATCTCACCTCTTCAGACTTATCGCCGTGTAAGATAGCAGCTTGTACTGCGGCACCATAAGCGACGGCCTCATCAGGATTGATTGATTTGTTCAATTCCTTTCCATTGAAGAAGTCTTGGAGCAACTTTTGCACCTTGGGGATACGAGTGGACCCACCAACCAATACGATGTCATGGACTTGTGCTTTGTCCATCTTAGCATCACGGATGGCCTTCTCAACTGGTTCCATGGTTGAGCGGAACAAGTCGGCGTTTAATTCTTCAAAACGGGCACGAGTAATGGAGGTGTAGAAATCGATGCCTTCAAACAGGGAGTCAATTTCAATGCTAGCCTGAGTAGATGATGAAAGAGTTCTCTTCGCTCGCTCACAGGCGGTTCTCAATCTTCTCAAGGCCCTCTTGTTGGAAGTGAGGTCTTTTTTGTATTTGCGCTTGAATTCTTGGACGAAGTGGTTAACCATCCTGTTATCAAAATCTTCACCGCCCAAGTGAGTGTCTCCAGCAGTAGATTTGACTTCAAAGATACCATCTTCAATCGTCAAAATGGATACATCAAAGGTACCACCGCCCAAATCGAAAATTAATACATTACGTTCTCCATGCCCTGCAAAAAAAAACGAATAAGTCCGAAACTGTATAAAATTGAATGTAAAAAAATTTATTGTTAATAAAATATTCAGCTATTTAAAAAAATCATAAATTTATGTCATAAACTCCAGTCTGGCATGACATTGTAATATCATCATATATATACCTTTAAATATGAATAGCCCTAAGTGGAAGCAACACTATAAAACATAGTAAAATGCAGAGAAGTACTATCTATCACACCAAACTTGTTCTCAATTTGGTATCTACACAGTTAAGGCACATAAAGATACATAAAAAATTGCGTTTTCCTACTATGAACTAACTGCTTTTGAATTTTGTAAAATTAAATGGCTTAGATACAAAACTCTTCTAAACAGATACGACTTGTATGCAAACAGATTGCTGAAGGAAGAAATGTTTACCCAAAAAATGACGTAGGTGGAAATCATCATAATAACAACAATAGGATTCCTTATGAGCAAGTGCAATCTGTTAAGGATCATATTAAAGCATTTCCAAAATATGTTAGCCACTACAGTAGGAAGAAGAATCCGAACAGAGTGTACTTGGCTCATGACATTTCCATCTCTTCTTTGTACAAATTTTTTTTTATCTTGACTGGTGTAAAGATAAAAATATTATAACAGTAAAAGAAGGCAGGTATATTGGCCTCAAGCTCCTAAAAAGTGACACTTGTCATACATGTCTCTTTACATATTTTGATTCAAACACAAGAAAATAATCAAAACAGTGAAGAAGTTAAAAAGACTAAAAATCCAACGAGACCTTCATCACAGGCGAGCAGACGCCATGCAGAATAGTTTGAGAGAGGAAGTAGAAGCAGCCAAAGCTACTGGAGAGAAAATGGTGCTCACTTTTGACTTACAGCAAACTCTTCCCATTCCAAACCTAACAGTTGGTACTGCTTTTTATTTGCGTAAGGCTTGGACCTATAATTTAGGCGTCGATGACTGCATAACTGGAAAAGCAAGCATGTTTATGTGGCCCGAAACTACAGCGAAAGGAGGTAGTGAAGAAATAGCTAGTATTCTCCTAAAATATCTTGCTTCCAAAGACAACTGGCCAAACAGATTTAGTGGTTTTTACCAATAATTACCAGCACAAAAATTGGCAGATTATGTCACTCTGGCTGCAGCTCGCGAGGGAAAATAAATTTAAAACCATTGAGCATAGATTCCCTATTTCTGGTCACACTTATCTACCATGTGATCGTGATTTCGCACTTATAGAGATATAGAGAAACATAAAAAATATTTGGGCCAGATTTATTCTCCCGAAGATTGGTTTAAGGCTGTTCAAAAGAGCAAACGAGTAAATCCATTCGATGTGGTCATTATGGAACAAAGTGACTTTTTCTTTCGACAGCATCCCTATTGCAAAGAAAAACGTGACTGATAAATATACAGGGTGCTACAAATTCGTTTCTTTGTATGGGTATCTCGAAAACCGTAAGATACGAGGTCGGTTAAATTGAGGCAAAGTTGCGCAATTTAAGGATGATTGACATGCTGTCGAGATATTTAGAAAATTCCGTCAACTCCGGAGATATCCGTAAAAAAACGAAAATCGTCTATTTTATTTTTATTTTTTCTACCTTTGTTTGAAGAGATAAAGTAAAATAAATATCACATTCTTATTGCCACTTTTTCTCGTCTACAAGCTGGCGTTATCAAATTTTATACCCGACGTTTCGCTTTCGGGGCCTCCTTTATCAACTTCATTTTTTTAAATACGAACCTGGAATTTTTATCTACTTTTTAAAAAGCCTTTGGTCCCCTAAAACCAAAGATGTATCGCACTTATCAAAAAATCCACCAATCTAGATTTTTTCCATAAGAGATAATGTGTTGGACAGATGGGTCGATCTTTTCTGACCCGATTTCACTTATGACAATATTTGTTGCCACTATCGGACAAGTGTGATACATTATTTGTGTTAGGAGACCAAAGGTTTTTTAAAAACTAGATAAAAATTCCAGGTCCGTATTTAAAAAAATTAAGTTGATGAAGGGGGCCCGAAAGCGAAACGTCGGATTTAAAATTTGATACCGCCAGCTTGTAGAGGAGAAAAAGTGGCAATAAGAATGTGACATTTATTTTACTTTACCTCTTCAAAGAAAGGCAGGAAAAAATAAAAATAAAATAGATTACTTTCGGTTTTTTACGGAGATCTCCGGAAGTAGACGGAATTTTCTAAATTTCTCGACGGCGTGTGAATCACCCTTAAATTGCGCAACTTTGCCCCAATTTAACCGACCTTGTTATCTCTTACGGTTTTCGAGATACCCATACAAAGAAACGAATTTGTAACACCCTGTAAAACCTTTACAATTTAATAAAGTACTTTATTTCCGCTTCGAATCTCGAAATTCCAATATAATGTTAGTGAAACATGAATTGAATGGAAATTTTAATCAAGTAAATATTGGAAAACGCGGAAATAAGCTTTGCCTTCAATCCAACGAAATTTTAAAAACTTGAAAAACAAATATGATAAGCCTGTAGAGATAAACAGTAAGAAAGTGGAAGACTAGAAGAAGCTCATGCAATATGCACCTCCTGTTAACCAACATTTTTATCTAAACATTTTTAAAAGAGCAGAGTCAGTTACTGCTGATGCAGGTACAGAACAAATGACGTAGAATGTGCTGAAGGCGAATCTATTATAGAGTTTGATGAAGACTTTTAAGTCTTTTGGTCTTTTTTTATAGTGAGAACCCAAGTTTTTGTTCAGTTTATTTTATATAATATAAAATCTTAGTCAAATATTATTTTTGTGCTTACGTTTGACGAAGTTTTAAAAACTCGACGTTTTGTCATCCTTTTTAAATGAAAATTAAAGATTTCTACTCAGTTTATTTCATTTGATATATCTTAGTCAGATATAATTTTTAGTTAAAAAATTTTAGTGCTGTTAAGACAGACCTAGCTTGTAGTTATGTGTTTCTGTTAAAAATATGTAATATATTTTTAAAGGCATAGAAGTCACAAGCCACACTTTTTTACCAAATTTCAAAATATTTTTATTAAAAGTATTTTTTTTGTCACAGGATGATAGATAAATCCATTTTAAATAAATATTGGAAAAATCGTTCCATTGAAAACACAATTCTGAATTCAGGATTTAACCAAAACTTTAAAGTTGTTTTCTCAATAAAAGCCAAATGTGGCTTATGTACCTTGTTCCGCCAAGTGCTTCAATTGTAGGAAATGGGAATAAAAGGGCTGCATCTGAAGTGGCTGACATAACACTAGGTGTATCACAGGAAAGTGTAATAGGACCTATTCTAATTCTTATCTATACTAATGATATTAGCGACCTATGCAGTGAGAACTGCAAAATTACTAACTATGCAGATGACACAAATAACTTAGTTACAGCCACCTCTACAAATATGATCGAGTCTGCCAAATATGCATTGGAAAGGGCCTATGAGTGGTTCGCAAAAAAGAAACTAGTATTGAATAGCGATAAAACAAATCATTCATAAGTTGACCAACCGCAATATCTAAACATGAGGGAGGTGGATTTAAAATTTTCAAATTGTATTATTTTGAATAGCGATAAAACAAATATGATTTTATTTAAAACAAATCATTTATAAGTTGACCAACTGCAATATCTAAACATTAGGGAGGTGGATTTAAATTTTTCAAATTGTATTAAGTTTCTAGGAATTATGATAGATGACAACTCTGTTATGATAAAACACATTGATTACCTATTCGCCAAGATCAACAGAAGTTATTCTCTAAGAATATTGGCTAAATATGTTGATTACTACACTAAAAAAAAACAGGCACTTTTTTAATGTTGAATCACATATTAGGTATGGAATCATCTTGTATAGGAATTGCAGATATATAGATAGAATTTTTACAAGTCAAAAGAGAGCATTGAGAATTGTTTTGAACTTGCCTTTGTGAGAATCATGTAGAGGAAGATGTAGAGAAAATAATATCTTGACTGTAACTGCAATTTACATACAAGGTATAACATTCTTTTTTAAAAATAGATATCTCTTTGTTACCTGTGAACCACAAAGTACCTACACCACGCGAACTAGAAACTTAATTTATCCACAGCACAGACTAAAAATGTTTGAAAATGGGGCACTTTATTCATGTATAAAATTATATAATAGTATACCCGATGAACTAAAAATTATTAATAGCCTAGGACTTCTTAAGAAATCATAGTTCAAATTCTTATCAAACATTAAGCCATACAGCCTTAATGAGTATTATAATTATGTGGGAATCTGGTAAGTAGAATGACCATGGATCTCTCCTTTTTGACACTATATAATTTTATGTAATATAATATTGAAATAAAGATTATTTATTATTAAATACCTTGGTTGGAAAATTAAATAGGTATATCCTCAATTTCATGCGAACATTGCTAAACATAAATAATTTTTTTCTAAGAAAAAAGAAAACCAAATATGGCTTTTGCTTTAAAGCTTGATCTTATTACCCTGTAAGTTTTAAAAGTTTATCGGGATTAAAGTATAGAAGTAATTAAAGATTTCTTACAACTTTGATAAAGTGAATTTAGAACGTTTCCGACTGTTACCCAAATCCAACGCCTAATTCTAACCCATGAAACGATGTTTTCTTACCTTTTTTGTCAAGACCATACGCAATGGCAGCCGCAGTAGGTTCGTTGATGATTCTGAGAACTTGAAGTCCAGAAATGGTTCCAGAATCCTTTGTTGCTTGACGTTGTGAATCATTAAAATAGGCTGGCACTGTGATTACTGCATTTGTGACAGCTTTGCCCAAATAGGCCTCAGCTGTTTCCTAGAAGAAAGATTTAAGGTCAAAAGGCTGTCATATTGAAGTTGATACCAAATCCCAAACTTGTCACTAAATATCAAATTAGTAAGTTGCGTTTATTTATTTTAGGGCAACAAAACGTAGAAATACAGTCATATACAAATCCCAAAATATTCTTCAACAGAAAAAAATATTTTATTTTATTAACTAACCTTCATTTTTGTGAGTACCATGGAACTGATTTCTTCAGGGAAGAAAGTCTTTGATTCTCCTTTGTAATCTACCTTAATCTTTGGTTTTGTGTTATCATTTACAACCTCAAATGGCCAGTGTTTCATGTCGGCTTGAACTGCTGGGTCATCAAAACGTCTACCAATAAGACGCTTTGCATCTACATAGAACAGTTGTTTTAGTTTTCAAGTTACCACATAATTAATAATAGTTAATCAAACTATAAAAACCATTCTAATTTGTTTTTTCCTCTAATACAGGAAATAACAAAAATCATGATTTGAAGAATATGCATGTCAAAACATAAAACAATTAACTCCTATTTCATAGTTTGTGAACCTTATGTTTTCTTACCAAACTCTAACTTAGTTAAAAAGTGGCAAAAAAAAATAAACAACCAATGCTATAAAATATATTCAGATATCCTAATCATATTGTTGGGATAATTTATTTAGTGTTTTCCTTTAAAGAACAAAATACGATCAAAGTACAAACACTAAAGAGTAGCTTACCAAAAATTGTGTTGTTTGGGTTCATGGCCACTTGATTTTTGGCAGCATCTCCAATGAGACGCTCTGTGTCTGTGAAGGCAACATATGAGGGTGTTGTTCTGTTGCCTTGATCATTGGCAATGATTTCAACCTTCCCATGTTGGAATACACCAACACAGGAATAGGTGGTTCCAAGATCAATACCTACAGCTGGTGCTTTTGCCGCCATTTTCTGAAAAAATAGGAAGGAGTTTGAACATAGTTTAGGGAATCCACGTAACATGCATTTGGTCATCTTGGTTTCTGTTTAAACTAGTAACGCTGGGAAGAGAAAATTCTTCCTCATGACAAGTTGTCCAGAATGTTAAAACCAAACGGAACACATAAGGGCACATGTCACAAGATGCATTTTGGTAGCGTATCATCATTTTTAATATACCTACAATAACGACTCATGGCAATGAAATTCCATTTTCAAGTTGCCACAATTTGTATAGCTTAGCAAACTTTTAACTGGACACCAAGAATATATATACCTAGGTATTCAACTACTACAAATCATGTAAATCCTGATACAAACTTCAGTTTAGTATGTAGAATTTTTTTTTTATGAAAATTGAGAAACTATACTGCCTACATAGGGTGACCAGAGGAATAAAGCTAGGTATGTCCAGATTTTTTTTGGTAAAAATCAAAACATTCAACCGTTTTTTTACCGGTTGAACGCAAAAATGTAACTATTTAATCTGATTCAAAACTTAAGTCTGCAATGCAAACTGACACAAACCAATTTCTGTGACCAAGGAGATTCAATTACCACATTTTCATGTAGGCAAAAATAAAATTGAAATTGTATCAAACTGACAGTGAAACATTTACGTTCATAGAAATGAAATTTTTTCGTCGAAAAATATTTCCAGTAAACATAAAACTTGTAATATTCACTTTTGTTTTCTTTTTGCTAAAAAATAACACCAAAAGGCCTCAAACATAAATAAACAAATGTAACTTCTTAATTTGAGCTAATGGACATTAGGGTAATTTTTTAATTCGATTCGGATCCAGGCATCATTTTCATGCATATTAATTTAAATACTGATAGAATCCCAGAAAAAAACTGGAATCAACTGTGAGACTGAAAACGATTTAATACTTGTTTTCATGGAAGGTTCAATAGCTAAACTATACTCAAACGATTCCAAAACTTGCAAATGTAGAAAATTGGTCGCCCTAGCAAACATGCAAGTCTAATCTGAGCCAGGTGAAAATAAAATGCAATCAAAAAAAGGGAAACCTCCTATAATTAATACACAATCTAACTGAACTGACTACATATTTACTAACAAACTAAAAATGTGCGTTTCTGGTAACACTCATATTTTGTATTGTTATAAAAAAAACACATTTACAACATGAAATTAGTTTTTTACTTTACAATTTTCTGATAACAATTTTAAAGAGAATTTTGAATTTTTTAAATGAAATAGAACGCAAAAGCTTGATGGTTTGCTTCCCCGTAACTTATGGAAAGCACCTTAGCTTGCTTAAGCTTGCCATAATACATGTAAATTAATATTATCTTCTTGGTATTGGTATTTCCTTTAATAACTTTATGTTTGTCTTGAGAATGAAAATGTCTTGTTATGTATTTGCACTTTTAAAATCCTTCATATCATATTTGTTAAGTACAGAATAGAAGATATCTTTATTTCAGATGTAGTCATCACAATGCAAAGTATCACAAAAGCAACAAATCAAATGGCATCAATAGTGATGCAAAATTCCCGATTTTTTGGTAAGAATATTGGCAATACTAGGTACGTAATTTTCGGTAATATTGCAAAGGGGAAAGGACAACCCCATCGAGAGAGTAGAGCTTCATTAAATTAACTGATAATTGCTCTAATTAGATGGCTTCAAAAAATAATCGGTTTAATATGTTTATTAAAAAATAATAATAATAAATAAAACTGCACCTTCACGCATGCGTACATGCTAATTCATATATTTTTCAAAGTTGTTTTTTTTCTTGATTTTGGGCATTGCATTAGGTTAGTTTTGATTGGTTGTGCCCCTGGAGCGAGAGGAGGGTCATATGCGAAGCGAAATAACTGAAATATTAGAACACTGAGCTTGTGCCAAATGCAGAGGTCCGAAGGTCGAAAATTTGGTGTAGGTAGACGTTACGGGACTGCGAACTGACCATGTCGTGTCATGTGGACCGGCGCGCTATCGCTACTCGTGTTCTAGTGTGGCAGCAAGCAAAAAATCCGTTATGAATTTTAAAACACGGTGAATTCTACATGACATTAAACCGAATATTACATATCAAAAATAATCTTCTAATAAACATGGTTTTAGTGCTCATAAATGATGTTTTCTTTTAAATTCTTTGAAGTGTTCTACACGTTTAACATTATTAGGCAGTTTATTAAACAAATCCAATAAACATATAAGGGATTTTTTTTAGTAAGTTGCTAAGAGAAAATCTATGGATAAGGCAATTTATATCTGATGACCTTTGAATAGTTATTTTTGAGGTATAAAAACTGATTCCACCAATGGGCTATATAATACCCTAGAAAATGAACTTCCAGAAATGTGCTACTATTTACTTGTTGTTTGTTTCCTGTCAATAAGATTGTGTGAAGGCATTTATTTGGATCTGTTTCTTCTCAAGAGTGTCGGAATCATTGATTATCAATTTGTTTCGAATAAACAACTTTTGTCCTTTGGACATTGCTAACGAAAAACTATTTAATAGACTAATTAGTCAAGACAAGAATAAATATGTGTGTCACCAGATTTAAATAATGTTTTGATTAATGAGTATTTTAGTTGACTAGGAAATATGCCATAGTTGTTGGCTATATTACAGAGTAGTTTTTTCAATCGCGAGTTTGGCTATATTAATCGGAATTTTGCTTTGAGGTGCTAAGATATTTTAGTAAACGCGTTATAAACGTTTAAGGAAAGATCTTCCCAAAATATGTGATGTGTATTTACAGGGATGGTCGATGTAGGGATACCTAATGTCTCAATGGTCCAAGTCTAAAATACTAAACGCAGCGACTTTTCCGTAACCATGCACACGCCACCATCTTGGACCATTTCATCCAAAAGCCATAATCACGTGCATTTTGGAAAAAGTAACTAAATCAAAACCTTTCTATACTTTATCATATTCAGTTTTGCATGGAGGCATATACCTACATAAATTGTGTATAAATCAATGCTAGGCATATTTTGTAAGTGATTTGAATTTAACAATTTAAAATTTACATTTTATTCGAATTTTATTATTATTATTATTAATTTATCGGTAGATGATTTATAAAATAATGAAGTACCTGCTAGATGCAACTTACAAAGAACCTTATTAATTTAAAGAAGCAAACGTGGGCAATCAAATAATGAAACAAAGCTAAACCCGAAACCGATCCGATAAATATCAGTAAATTAAATTATAGTGGCAATATCTCAACTATGCTTACATTTATTATGAAATTAAAAATTTGAAATCAATAACCCATTCATATAGTCAGTAGGAATAGCGAAATATCTTCTAGAATTTACTTTATGAATAGGAAAAATGTTATAAACTGATGGGAGTCATAACCTTGAACGTCCATGAACAACAACGCCCAGTCAGATTAGAAAAATTCGAGATTATCTTTAAAAAATAACATGATATAAGATTACCTTTTAAATGTTTGGCTAAAAACTAATACTTAAGGCCTATATTATACTGCAGCAGGCACAGAATAATCGATTAAATTTATATGGCACGTGCAACAAACCAACGTTTCAAATGCTATTAAACGTCAAAAATACTAGAAAAAAATCAAGCCAAAGAACATAATTAAAATTAACAATATTCCTTACCTTTACTTGATAAACTAGGTTGTAGTGAAAACTTTAAAAAACTTAAATTACGTGTAACGTCGTGTATCGTGTAACCTACGACAACTGCAATGACCAAATCAAAGAAAATTTTACAAATGGCGGTATTTATACGGGGTCACCAGCGCCTTCCAGAAAATTCCTACGTCCCACCAATCAGATAGCAGAATTTCTAGACAACACGCGTCTCCTTGATTATTATTGGTTCTTAGAAAAAAAAAGAAGAGGAAGGAACAAGGAACTAGTCAAAAAAGGGAGTTTTATAATTGAAAATTATTCTGTTATTTTATTTTGAGGCAATTAATGTAAGCGTATTCTTATTAAATTGTAAAATATTGCAACACAAATATTGATCATGTGCAAATCGAACTTTTGATTTCTTTCTTATGAGGTATGGGAGTATGAGTATATCTTATATATTTGCGAACCACTGATAATGGTATGACAACACTGGTAGATGGCTTGAAAGTCGTTCACAAATATTTGGTTATTGCTAGATACTAGGATATTCATGTAAAATTTGATATATCAAATGACAATATCGTAGCCTACTCGCTTTTTGGATACCCACATCGGTTTTTTACGTCTTGTGTCTTGGAAATTTTTAAATAATCTGTTATTTCAGTCATTGCTTATTCTTATAAAGACAATACTCCAGTGGTTTACCACTGAAATATCAGACACATGAAAGAATGAAAGGTGGAGCGAAATACAAAAAGTTGTTCACCTATGTTCATATACATATTATTCTAGAAGAAACGATGGAAATTTGAAAGATTTTTAAATTTTTAGTAGGCATCGTGACCTTCAGAGCGTTGAATTTCACAAGACAAAACGCTCTGGGATGGCTCTTTTTGAAGCAGCTTGCAGATGAAACACCTACCTAGGTAGTTTTAATTTTAATAATTGAAACCAAATCAATGGTAGTCAAACAGTAACAGTTTATACCGTTGACAGCAGATACATTCAAAACTGGTAAATAAAATTATACATGTGCCTTGTGCTAATCATAACCGTTGTTTGAATTACTCAAACAACGTCAGAACTCATAACTTTTAAATCTGCACTTTAAAAAAACCGTTTGAATATAGAAGACGTCTTCTTTTTTCTTTGTATCATGAAAGACATGGCAGGTACCGCTTCATAATTGCGCGGGCGTCAAACCAATACCTCCTACAACAGTTGAAAGAGGTATTGGTCAAACACTACATCTTTGGACGAGTGTCTCACGACAGTATTCATTTTGGCTGCCGCCAAGGTCGAATGTTATAAATGCGGATACAGA
>MU181919.1:832703-862131 GCA_016904865.1 Pissodes strobi
TCTGATTGGCTCTATGCGGGCACAGGCTAATGGCACACCTTATGGATCTCTGTGTACCGCCTTATGTGAATATGTCTTCCGGTCGTACCGAATAATACATACGTAGACGCCATATAGGCAAGGCTAGTCACTACCAATCCATTTTCCCTTCTGCTGGCCGTCTCCCAAACAAGCGAACTCCCCTGACGCGATTTGATTTTCGTAATGCTCGAAAGTGAATGATGCAAATACACAAAATGTAACATACTATTCGCTTTTATGTATTTATTAACCCAAACTAAGGTCATAGTTGGATAGAGACCCTGCATAGAAATTCGCGATTTTTTACGTCTCTAGCTTTTCTAATGCATTAAAGCTATATATTCGATAGAAAATACGGTTCTGGTAACCTTAACTGCCTGCTGATTTAAACAATTTTCGAATAAGCTACGGGAAGTTGAAGTACTTTAGAAGAAAAAAAGCTGCGGACGAAACATTCTTGTAAGAAAAAATTGAAAAACATGAAAAGGAAATGATAACGTAGAACATATTATTTGTATTCACATCCTGAAACTGATATGGACATAATAGTTACTAGCACAAATAGAAAGTTTTACTCTTAAAAACGTGCCTAATTATAATTATTACCAATAACCTTTATATATTTTAATACAATACTAACCCAAGCCTTTTTCCGCGGAAGCCTGACCGTAATCATTTCCATTACTTTGGGTTAGCTTCGGTTAGATATGGTTAGTTGCGTTTTGTTTAAGCCAGCACGAACTTGCGCAAAGAAAGACTAAGCCATTTTTCGCGGAAGCCCGACCGTAATTATATCCATTACTTTGGGTTAGCTTTGGTTCATTTGGGTTAGCTATGGTTAGTTGTGTTGTTTAAGCCAGTACGAGCTTGCGCGAAGAAAGACTTGCGCAAAGCGCATGCCTTTTTTTCGCGGAAGCCCGACCGTTATTATTTTCATTACTTTGGGTTAGCTTTGGTTAGTTTGGGTTAGTTTTGGTTCGTTTGGGTTATGTATGGTTAGTCGTTTAAGCCAGTACGAGCATACGCGAAGATTGTCAGCTCGTTTGCCGTTTTGTTGTTTATTGCCGTTTACCATATATATTTAATAAATATATGCCGTTTACAGTATTAAAGTCATTGTGAGTCGTCCATTTTGGTGTTTACTGTTTGCTTTGTACTTTACTCAAATCGCTATACTTACTTTGTTTATTGTTATTTCGAAGTTTTTGTTGTTTGTTGCCTTTTACAGCCGTTCATTTTGGTGTTTACTGTTTGCTTTGTACTTTACTCAAATGCCTACACTTACTTTGTTTATTGTTATTTCAAACTTGGACAATTTGTCGGTGTGAACTTGTAGTGAAGATGCCAATCATAGAATACAATTATGTAAATTAATTATGGATTTGTACAGAAGTGTGAGACTTTCCATGAAGCCAAACAAATGTCGTCTAAAGAAGAATACCTATAATATAAGACAAAAATACACTATTTTATTTAAGGGGCAATAAAATTGGAAGTGTGATAATATCATGTTTTATTTACCTCTTAACCCAAAAATATATAAATGAATATCTGCAGTTACATCCCGTTTGAAAATTAAGGTTCATATTGTTTTGTAATCATATGTTGTTTTTCAATTATTTATATCCACCACTAACCCAAACTAACCCAAACTAACCCAAACCTATTCATTTTTGGAATATCATTAATGTTATACGACAAATAAATTTCCTAAATTATATTGTTAACATAAATACTAATTTATGATGAGGGCGTTTTACACTGAGTTGGATTTCAAAACGTACATACCATATTTATGATTTTATCTCATGCGCAAATTAACCAAAGTACACATCAAGCAAGTGCAATGAGTGCGACAAGTACATCCTCGGCGAACTGCAGTTCCATAGTAAACAAGCTTGACACACGATATAGTAGTATTAAATATATGATTGCAATAGATAATGAATACATCGAGCGGATCTCGAAGATATTTTAAATATAGAATTTAAGGTTCACAACTCATTAGAAACCCAACAAATCTCAGGTACGACCAGAATCGGCGCGATAAACTTGGACCAATACATTGTAAACTGGGTATAATTCGTCAACCTCTACACCCATTGTAGCAGGAGGTCCTAGAAAAACGCTAGTAGACGTTTCAAATATCCCGATTACAGAACTTCATAGTTGCGCGCGCATTACATTGTTAACAAACACCATATGCTTATGGTCCAGCGAATTGCTTTCGAGTGGTCTCGCAGCTCAGTGGTTGGATGCTGTTTTTTGATTTAGCAATGAAACACTTTGTATATCATGCAAATTTTAATCCAAAAGGATCATGAAGAGCGTAACAGAGCGCTTTCGGCCGTTGCCATCATCAGTGTTACTTGTCAGTAGACAAAGGACATATCCATGGATCAAACACAACAAAAATCGACAATGATCACAATTACATATCACACATTGTGCGTCAAATTATGAGAAATGGTTCACATAATTTAGATTAAAATAAAAGTTAAAATATATGAAAATACAGCAAAAGCATGGCACAAAGACTCGTGCTTTTGGATGACACATTAAATGTGTAATCCAAAAGCACGAATCTTTGTATCATGCTTTTGCTGTATTTTCATAATTTGACGCACAATGTGTGATATGTAATTGTGATCATTGTCGATTTTTGTTGTGTTTGATCCATGGATATGTCCTTTGTCTACTGACAAGTAACACTGATGATGGCTACGGCCGAAAGCGCTCTGTTACGCTCTTCATGATCCTTTTGGATTAAAATTTGCATGATATACAAAGTGTTTCATTGCTATGTTTCGTACATGCACACAGCCTTTACCCTTCATTTAGTTTCTTGATTTTTTTGCATGCCTTGAGTTAGTTTTGTATGGTTGCGCCTCGGAGCAAGCGGAGGGCCATGCGTTAAGTGACAATTAAATGTGAAATGACTCTGAAGGTCTGTGACCCGGGCCATTCAACGTCTGGTTGCCCACTTCGTGGCCTTGCCTCTTAGGCGGAGCCTTGAATGGTCGAACGAATTTCGAAGGGAAGAGCTTCTTCATAAAATTTAGGCAGGATGTCTTCTCTTCACGAATAGGATCGTCTAACAAAGTTTAGGCCCAAGAAATATTGAAGGGTTTTCGAATATAGTTTTTCACTTAGAAAATAACACAATTAATAAAAATGCAAAATCACTTCAAATTTGTATTTTTCAGGACACTAATAATTCGTTATAGAGAGTAGGGGTCCAGCCTTCTTGGAATGTTACACAATAGAAAATCAGGGTTTATATGTATATATTATTAGGCCAATAAAGCGTCTACCTGTAGAAGTTTTACGCGCCTTGTTCCATAAACTCATATCTAAGGGATTTGCGAGGACGGTTAAGTTATATATGCCTAGAGATCTATTTATTATAACTCCTGTAAAGAAAGAAGCAAATACATGTTCAAGTTCACAGCTCAATTCCAGAGAGCAAATGTTCTATTTTTTTCTTGATTTTGGGCATGCTTAAAATTAGTTTGGGTAAGCTTTTGTGTGATTATTTAATTATGCTCGATAATTCATAAAACGCACCAAATAGGACAAGCACAGCAGAACGGTTTGGAAGCACCACGGATGGAATAAACTCCCCGTATCCCGATATCCGGCTATAGGCGCTTGTATATTTACTTTTTCGTGGATACTGACATGGTTGTATACTTTCCTGGCTTTATTGAATTGCAATAAAACACTAATTCTGTAACATTAAACATTAAAAAAATATGAAAGAAGAAACACTTTAAGCCATTAGACTAGGTTCACTATCACGAAACAAGAAAAAACATCGTCAAATGTTTATAACTCTACAAACCTGTACCACAAAATAAAAGAAATTAGCGAGTCTGCTAGTACTCGAGACACTGATGTGAAAACATATCCTATATCGACATGCACACATATTTGAGCAGCCCTCGTAAAGAGTGTATTTCATCATCGTGCCGCCTGAATATAGGCAACCACTTATTTGGCAATGGTTGCCTATATTCTGGCGTTAGAAAGAACACGTTCTACAAGGAAGCGCGGAAGTAGCTGCGCCCTAATCACTGCGCATGGTCATAGTAGTAGTACGACTCGCTGATGGCCTTTGCGTGAGCAATTCAGCCAGTAAAGACCCCTATCCGGGCTTAGCAAGAGCTGGAGTGACCCTACCAGATTGGTTACACCTTGGTGGACAGAGATACTATTTTTAGACCCAGTATGTCTAGTATGTACCCTTGGAGGCTCCGACTAGTACATACACGGCTTGTTTTAAGGTTCGAACACCACCGACTGGACGTTCAAAAATATTTGAATCTTGTACATGCACGGGGCTCACACCTCCGGCTGGACGTCCGATTCTTCCTCGGGGAATCAAAACGGTCCCCGAACGCTCACCACGCGCCCCCAAACTGATCATATATGCATAAAAAGCTGAAGACGAAAGGGCCGATACCCGACACGTGTTCGCTTGACCTAAGATGAACCGGAAGTCCCACTGCGCATCGTTATGATGTCACATCCGGGTTTCACACTTCCGTACTTCCGTCCATTTTCCCGAGAATTGTTTGTTTAGTTTGTTTAATTTGTGTCCCCTTTCGGAAGACACTATGGCTCTGCTCTCATATGAGGCAATTCGCCAGCGCACCCCTCGTCCGGCGCTTAGACAGAGGCACAGCTATCATTGTGTTTGTGTTACACCCTGTTCCAGTTTGAGGAGCCTTTATTAACGGGGGGGAACCTCCAGTAAGACTGGCCTGAGCCCTTCGTGCCTCCCGACTCTTGCACAAAAAATTAAATCTATGGAAGGCACGACTGAGTGTAATGTAAGGAGATTTCGCGTACTGTAGGTATAACCGTTGCTGTCAGAGACTCCAAAGTCTAACTCCCAGCAGGAAATACCCACGACCGCCCTCAGGCCACGCTACCGCGCACAAGGATAAAACTTGGAGTCCTAGTAGGAATCACCCTTCACTACGCGTCTCACCCCTCCCTTACACCTTGCAGACGGCACGACTTTTCAGCTTCGTAAGTATTCCTAAGCAAACGCTTTCACTACCCGTGCCGAATTTTGTAATCCGTTTCCAACGTGTTGATCCCGCGACGGCAGGACGGGAAGTCTTCCCGAGATTTACCCTCACACCCCCGCGTAAGATATTTACACATCAAATATAAAATGTAAAAACAGAATAAAAGTGTTTTTACACCAACACAGTGTTACTTACTTAATGTAGATGATGCTAACATGGCTTCACGGTTAGCAAACTCACGACGGGTGTGTAAATTGTATTCCAGTATTGTGGATAAAACTGCTATAGTAGAACATGAACAGGTATCCATAATAGTAAACTATACCAAAATTGTGAAAGGAGTATCCGATGCTTTTAACTGAGTAAAGTATTTGATCTTTTATATCCGGTAGGTAATTTTTGCACACCTCTAGTGGTAACAGGGTTGCCGATCTTTCAGAAAAGTATCGATTCCTGGGATCGATCCAAATCGAAAGCAACAGAATCGATTCGTGATTAAATCGGATATAGTAAAATCGATCTTTAAGAAAATCGATCTTTAGTTTGTTAGTTTGGTAACAATACTTAAGAATTTGCGATGCATGCATGATTAGGTATAACGTATTACGCCACATCGGTACTATTCTATTAAAAATATAATTAAAAGTACTTAAAACAAACTTATATATACTAAAGTACTGCTGCACTATAGCTTACAAAATGAGCAATAACTGGACTATTGTTTCAAATGTCTTACACACATCAATCAGTGCAAACAGCAATCATAAATAGAGAAAAAAACAGTCTTTATCAATTTAACGACGAAGAAAAATTCAAAAAATATGTCAAAATAGGCTCACTGAAACACCCTCAATTGAATCGCAATGATAAAAGAAAAAATTATATAATGGCTAGGTTATTAAATACGTCATACGCACGAGGCACGATAACCGATGCAGTATCACAGTTTATACCGTACGGGTACGATATAAACTGTGACAGTATTACAGTTAGCTTAGCATTTTAGAATTCTCCCGAACGCGCGCGGAGGATTCCCGGAATAATATGGTTACGAATTTGCGATTACGATGTTGCCGATTGCCTTGCCTGTATCGCATATTATTTGCATTCAATAATTTATTAATTTTGACGAGGCCGAAACCCGAAAATATCAGTATCAGTCATAATCATAAAATTGTAAGTATCGATTCTAAAAATCTAAAATCGCTTTTAAAAAGATCGATCTTCGATTAAATCGACCCAAAGAGAATCGATTCAAAAGATCGATTTTGTAACTTAAAAAAATCGATCTTCCAAAAGATCGATTCTAAATGGGCAACTCTAAGTGGTAAGTTTGGTTAGATTTTTGTTGACATTGACGGACAATAGTTTTCATCTAATCAAAACATGAATATTGAATTGTTTATTTCTGTAAACGTAAAACAACTATTTATGTTTCAAAATGTTTTCGAATTCGACGAGAAAGTCTGAAAGAGGCTACAAACCCAAATTAGCAAGATCCCGATCCACTAAAGATAAAAAGCTCTCAAAACTAATTGCATCTGATAGTGGTACAGAAGATGACAGCGAACATGAACTCTCTTACTATATGGAGGATAGAGTGAAGTTAATGAAGGAGGTCCTGAAGATTATAAAACCCAGAAAAATTAAAAACATGGCACCAGACTGCATGAAGGTGTACTATAGTTAAAAGAAATAAATTTAGTAACCATATTTGCTATAAAATTGAATCATAGTTCGTTCCTAGATTGTGATTAATCTTCTATAGAGTCTATGTGATTAATACTTTATTATTTTCATTATCCAAGTTTGATATATAAAAAAGAAAAACTTTGAAAGTTAAAAATCTGAGATCATGTCTTTTCATAAAATGTAACTTAGATAACTGATGTTAGTGTATTGTTTTGTCCCTGTAGAACATGGAACTTCAAGAAATAAACTCTATGTTGTTAGAAGAATTACTAGGCATTTCAAGAAAAAGACTGAAGTTTATTTTTGAAGGAAAAATTCTTGATGAAGAAAGTAGCACTGATGAAGATCAACCTGTTGATGTCATATCGCTTGATGATATTAGTGATGATGATTTTGTAGTAATTTCAGGTAAAATAATATTTTTTCAGTATCGTTCTCCAGATAGTCTCCATTAATTAAGATGAAATAGCCAAGTCCAAGCATTTAACTTAAAAGCATAGAATGTATACAAAAATTGAAATAGCTAGTTTGAGTTATGTAATTTTTAGATGAGGAAGTCGATAAACGAAAGGGGAAGCATAAAAGAAAGAAAATCAAAGAAGAACCTAAGGAAAAATCAAAGAAAATGAAAAAGGAAAAACCTGACAAAGATCGAAGTAAAGGTGTAGAAAAGGAAAAGGAAAAATTAAACCACAAAAATTCTAAAAGAAAAGAAATTATAGGAGAAGAAAATCTAATGAGTGTATTGGAACTGTTGGAGCTTCAAGCCAGAGCTAGGGCTATAAAATCTCAGTTGGAACTAGAAAATAAGAGAAAGCAGGAAGAACAACAACAATCGAGAGAAGAGAAGAACAAACAGGAAATTGGGCAAGAGGACGATGACGAAATTATTATCGAAGTTCCACAAGATGTGGAAATTATTATTACTTCAAGTGACACAGAAAACGAAGGCAACGGTAACTCTAATTTAATTGTAACCAGTTTTTTTTTGTTTTTCCTTCTTTTTTGGCATCTAACTTATCTTAACTATTATCAGTTTACCAGGTTGTAAAAATTATGCATTAATACTAATATCGTGAGGTCTTTTTAAATTGCTCATAAACAAAGTCAATGTCATGTTGAACTTCAAACGCTACCACAAATTTTTGGTAATTTATTCTGCAGGGTAAATTGTGTTTTTACAGTCATAATTGAAGATGGAAGTGGATGAAGGGCGCATGTAACATTTTTGTAAAAAATTAGTTTTTGTGGAAACGAAGGTCGCAAGTACATATAATTTTGTCCTGGTATGATTCAACTCAATTTTCCAACTAATAAACGAAATAGCAGTGGATGAAGGACCTATGTTCATACCAAAATATATATTAGTTAGTGAATGAAGGGCGTATGTATCATTTTACTGTACATAGTCTCAAAATTATCGTTTTCAAATAAAAAATAATAGAATGTCATAGTGGATATAGGGCCCCTGTTCGTACTTGTGCACATTGTCTATAATATTACAAACTTTTCTGCTGTCTATAATAGTAGATGAAGGGCCTGTATACGTGACTACAAAGACAGGCGGTATAAAAACAAACAACTTTACTAATATGATAGCTGAAATCTGCAGTTAATCGCGAGACCGCGTACAATGTGCGTTTCAAGTAAAAAGTTTGCTGTACAGAAATATTGCGAAAATATGGGATTTTTTTGGAAAAATGTGTTGTTGTAACATCTAGCAAGTGATTTAAACATTTTTTATTTATGTGCGGGTGACATGTATGTGAATTCCTTTAACCGTTTCTGTAATGAAAGCGAAAAAAAATTTTGAAGTTGGTATTCTGGAGAGGGGTATTTGGGGACGCGGAGTTCGAATTTTTAGTCTAAAAAATCATACGAGCTCCTTGTACCAAATTTTTTGAAAATAGGGATTTTTTGGAAAAATGTGTGGTTTAAAAAAATTTGTTTTTATGTAGGTGACATGCACGTTGATCTCTCTGACCGTTTCTGTAATGAAAATAAAAACAAATTTTTCTAAAATAATTTTCCAAAAAAATTAATTTTGAACTTGGTACTTTGGAGAGGGAGGTGCGGAGTTCGATTTTTTGGTTTAAAAAATCGCACAAGTTTGCTGTACTGAAATATTTCGAAAATAGGGTATTTCTGTGGAAAAATTGTGGTTTAACACCCTGTAAGTGATTTAAAAAAAATTATTTGTACGTGGGTAACGTGTACGTTGATCCCTCTAACCGTTTCTGTAATGAAAGAAAAAAAAAATAATTTTCGAAAAAAAATTTTTTTGATGTTGGTACTCTGGAGAGAGGTATTTGGTGGCGCAGAGTTCGAATTTTCGGTCTAAAAATCGCACGACTTTGCTGTACCGAAACATTTCCAAAATAGGGGTTTTTTGGGGATAAATTGTGGTTTTAACGCTCCCTGTAAGTGATTTAAAAATTTTTATTTGTAGGTGGGTAACGTGTACAGGGTGTCCCAAATTCGAGCCTCATCATTGGGATCTCGGAAACTAGAAGAGAGGTCTCCCGTGCAATTGAAAAACCCAGTAAGTCGACTTACTAGAAAATTGAGATTTTTACACCAACATGTTCTTCGCGAGAAGATCTATCTGTTGCTATTTTTAACTTGGCAATATCACAAACTGTCTTGAAGTTATACCTACTTACTTATTAAGTAATTTACCTCTTTCTATCAAAATTTAATAATATTACCATAGAGAAGTTTAGCAAGTCACTTTTACAAATCAAAAAACATATAAGTCGATATGTTTTTTAAATTATTGAAAATGTCCCATCATACAAATTCCTAGGTATTTTTACTGTAATGCAAACATTTATTTTTACCTATAAAAAAAACAAGTATGTTACTTACCCTTCTTTTAGATTTAATTTTACAATCCAAAAAACAAGTAAGTCTTTTTAGCGTAACCCAAGTATCCATTTTTACCAAATAAAAAACAAGTATGTTACATACTTATATTTTGTCGTTTGTATTTACAATAGTAAAAACAAGTAAGTTGACTTACATCACAAATGAGGCAAAAATTTGCACAAGAAAACGCACGTAACTCTACTTGCTATTGTACAAAACCTGTAAAATACTTTCAGTAACTCTACTTAAAGACTGCCCCCTCTTAAAAATTATCTCTTTATATTCTAAACTATACGGAACAGTGTTCAGTTTTCATCTTGACGCCGCCTTTGGAGCACGTATTTCGCGACCACAGAGATGGACAACGACACGACAGCTTTTCCAGAAGGCTTGTCCCATCGCAGTAGAGCAATGTTTCAAGCAATACAACAGCGGCAACGGCGGTTAGTATAGTAAATTATTCGTTTTAAATAGTTATATCTATTATCACGGTGTAATATCATGTTCTGTAAAAGATGTTGTAAATTCTAAAACATGTAAAATTATTCTTCATGAATCCACTTAAATTCATTTATTTAATTTCTAAATTTCGATTTTAGAAATATTAGCATCTTTGTCAGTTATACCAAGATTTATTTATTTTTTTCTATTTTAGATTACGATCACCCGAGCCAAGATGTCGTCCTCTTCCCACGCCTTCTCCTGGTGACGATTCAGATCTAGACCCTGATTACAATCCCGGAAATGATTTAAAAAAAAACTCACAGCAAAACTTTTTTGATAAAAAGAACCTATTTTCTGGATATGTACAGGAGGTTCTTCATGATCACTATGAATATGGTAAAGTTTTGCCAAAACTTGGCGCATGGGGGTTTGCTTCAAGTCGAGATTGCATCAAAAATTTAGATCGACTGAAAGAAATAATTGTACAAGAATCCAAAACCGAAGAACGATGCAGCCAAAAGATACAAATCTTAGATGACAGAATCATTGTCCCCAAAAACGATAGCAGTTCTGTGGATAACAACGAACACAAAACACCGTGTCCAAAAGTGAAGCATTCTATCGAAAAAAAAACTGCAAAAAAGGCAGGCAAAGAAACATCATTATTACCTCCCTGCTTGTCAAGCTGTAGACAAAAATGTTACAACAGAATTACCAAAACACAAAGAATAACAATATTCAAATATTTTAACTCACTATCTTTTAGAGAAAAAAGACTTTATGTAGGCAAATTTATTGAAAGGCAACGGATTAAAGTTCGTAGAACTGACGCAGTTTGTCACAGGAATGTTTCACTTAAATATTATCTTCCTGTAGCGAACATAGGACAATCGGATGATGAACAACAATTGAATAGTAACGGCAACATCAAAGAAAATGCCGTAAATAAAATACCAGAGGATAAGAATGATGTAGAAAAAATCGTGAAATCATCTGAGAAAACACAACTAGATAAAGAAGAAAATAGCAGCAGTGGTCAGGAAAATAAAGCGGAAAGCGATCAGAACAAAACTGTGGTATGTAAAACAATGTTTCTTCACACTATCGGTTGCAAAAGTGACGGAATAATTACTGTTATTTAAAAAACGAAGATGATTCTTTTCAAGAGTTGAAAGATCATAGAGGTTTAAAAAGAGCTGAAACGATGAAGAAGATATCTGAAGAAAATTATTCTTTGATAAAAAAACATTTAAATTCATATCATCCAACAGTTTCTCATTATAAAGTCTTACATGCTCCTCTAAGGCGATATTTGCCATCCGACCTCTCAATACAAAAGCTATATGAGAATTTTAAATCCAATGTAAAAACTGTCTCCTATGAGACGTACCGAAAAGTTTTTGAAAAAGAAAATATTGGTTTTAATAAACCGTCACAAGACGAATGTCCTTGCTGCCGGTTATTATAGCGAACACATAAATCAAATTAAAGAAGAGGGAAATAAAACCACAGAAAATAAACAAGAAAATGCAGAAACAGATGAAAATATTGATTCAGTCCAGATCAAAGGTACAGAAGAACATGAAAAGAATAAAACGGAAGAGGAAATTATGAAAGAGTCTGAAGATAAGGATTCAAATAATACATATAAACTTGCAGACACTAAATTTAATGGATTACAAGAAGAGACAGAGAATGACCAAATAGTAAAAATTGCGCAATATCAAGAGAGGAATCAGGATATGAGTGGGGCAACTGTGCAGCCTAAAGAAGATGCAACATCTTTGGACGGGAACAAAAAGGCCACAAACCCAAATAGAATGTGCGATTGTGATATTATATGCAAAAAGTATGATATACACAAAAAGCATTATACAACAGCAAGACAGGCATACCAATCTGACGTGGCAAAAGGCAAAGGAAAAGAAACTGACATCTATGCAGTAGATATGCAAAAAGTACTAATTTTATCGAAAATGTCAATAAAAAATGCTTTTTTTGTCAGCAGACTGGTGTGCTTCAATGAAACATTTGCTAATTTAGATGATTCCAAGAAACATTACTGTGTTATGTGGCACGAGGCAATAAAAGGCAGATCAGGACCAGATGTTGCTGCTACTTTTTATAATATTATTAAAAAGTCACATGACGTAAAACATTTTGTATTTTGGGCAGACAACTGCGCTGCCCAAAATAAAAATTGGACCCTACTTTCGACAATTGTTCTAATTCTAAACGAAGCCTGGGGTCCCGATACAGTAACGTTCAAATATTTTGAAACAGGACATTCATACATGAAAGCCGACTCACTTCACGGAAAAATTGGTTCCAAATGGAACAAATCAAATGAAGTGCTAGATTTTGAAGATCTTCTAAATCTGATAAAAAATTCTTCTAAAAATATATGCATTATGGAGCTAAAGCCAGAAGATTTTTTAGCGTTTGAAAATGGCAGCCAAAGCCGACGAATTGGAAACGCAATCCCGCTTTTACAGGATATCAAGGTCTGTGAATTTCGGAAGGGAAGTAGATCGCTTTACTATAAGTCGAAGCACGACGATTCCGAATTTAAGGAAATTAAATTTTTAAAGCCCAGGTTTAAATTAACCTTGCCACAACCTTCATATTTACCTAGAGGCATTAACAGTGAAAAGAAAGAAAAAATTGTCAAAGACCTAGTTCACCATATGCCATCAAAAAAGCAAATTTTCTGGTTACATTTGCCTATATCGGAGACTTCAGTAGATCTTGGCAAAAATATTGAAAGTGACGAATCGGCGCTGAACAGCTTATTATAACTTGCTTAATTCAAAATTCCATGTTTTTATTAAACCAATATGGAACTAAATGATTAGGTATTTCGCATATTAATATGTTGTTCTGTTATTAATATAATTAGAATATAGTTTTGCTTGTTGTTCCGTACGCTGAAAAGTCGCATGTTTGTCAACTTAAAATAATTTGTATTTGTTTTTTACTTAAGTGCGGCTTTGGTTTTGTTACGCCAGGTTTATTCTCTACTTTAAACTTTAGTTCTGTCTAAGAGGCTACAATTTAAGTTTCTACGTGTTTTTGCGTCTTTTAATGTTAATTGTTTTTATGTCCGTAAAATTATAATTTTGCATGCTAAGCCACAAAAAAATCTGTTAAAACTATGTAGTTTTATGTTTTAAGATTAGGAACAAAATATATTTTAATTTCTGCTAATATTGATTTTTTTCCTAAGTTTAAAGGAATCAAATAAAATTATTTTAATCCTTCTTTGCTTTATTTGCTCCATGAATGTAAGATTTGCAAAAGATACAATCATGCTCACTAACTTACTCTCATTTAAAAAGACTTAAAAAGACTAGCAAGTAATTATACACATACTTTTAAATTGTAGTTTATAATCAATGCATTAAAGCACATCAACTTACATGATTTTTGTTTTGTAAAAAGTACTTACTAATTTTTTCGATGGCAAAAAGTTTAATTTTCTTTAAATTTGGTTAACCACGTAAGTCTTTATTTCCATTTTACGCCAAAGTGGATATGTACAATGCATTTTTTTTGTTAGTTGTTCCTCTTAATAAAGACAATCTACCCGCCTGCCAAATATAAAGTTAAATTTTGAGAAAATAAAAAAGTTATATGAACTGTTCTCTAAAAAAACTTTAAACTTAATTTCCCGAAAGTTAACATTTTAGACTTACTTGGTTTTTGAGTTGTACGGGAGAGGTCGTTTAAATTGAGGCAAAGTTGCGCAATTTGATGCTGATTAAAATGCCACCTTAAAAGTTAAAAAAATCCAAATACTTCCGAAGATATTTAGAAAAAACCGAATATTCGTGATTTAATTTTTTACTTTTTTATGACTCTATTTGGATAGATATTACAAAATAAATTCCATATTCTCATTGCTACTTTTTCTGTTCTACAAGATGGTGTTATCAGATTTTCAAACCGACGTTTCGTCTTTGAGCTGCCATAATCAACTTTGTTTTTTTAAATACGGCCCTGGATTTTTTATTACGGATTTAGGAGCTTCTAATGTCCCAAATCAATGATCAATGAGTGCGATACACTTATTCGAAAAAATCATTTTAATGATTTCCTGGTAAAATCTTACCAAAAATATGTTTTCTGTCTCTCTCTAACACATGAGGTCTTATGGAAAATACCATTAACATGAATTTTTCGAATAAGTGCGATACATCATTGGCTTTGGGACTTTAGATGCTCTTAAAATCCGTAATAAAAAATCCAGGGCCGTATTTAACAAACCAAAGTTGATGATGGCAGCTCAAAGACGAAACGTCGGTTTGAAAATCTGATAACACCATCTTGTAGAACAGAAAAAGTAGCAATGAGAATATGAAATTTATTTTGTTATATCAATTCAAATAGAGTCATAAAAAAATAAAAATTGAATCTAGAATATTCGGTTTTTTCTAAATATCTTCGGAAGTATTCGGATTTTTTTAACTTTTAAGGTGGCATTTTAATCAGCATCAAATTGCGCAACTTTGCCTCCAGTTAACCAACCTCGTATCTCTTCTAGTTTCCGAGATCCCAATGATGAGGCTCGAATTTGGGACACCCTATACGTTGATCCTTCTAACAATTTCTGTAATAAAAACAAAAAAAAATCAAAAATAATTTTCGAAAAAAAAAAAGATATTGGTACTCTGGAGAGGGGTATTTGGGCGCGCGGAGTTCGAATTTTTGGTCTAAAAAATCGCACGACTTTGCTGTACCGAAATATTTTGAAAATGGGGTATTTTTTGGGAAAATGTGTTTGGAAATAAAATATGACATGTACAACTGTCACATTTGACAGTTACAGCTGTCAAATTACTTCATATGAATATGACATACGTCAAAATGTTATAATATACAAACAAAATTTTTAAAATAATGAACAGAGTGGTAATAAAATTAAATTATAAAATAACATTTTAAATATGTATTTTGAAGATTTGCCAAACAATTTAGAAGTTATTAATAGGAAAACAAACTTATTGGGTGAAAAGGTTAGTTTCAGGGATGGCATTAAATGGTTAAGGGTAGAAGAGTATGGAAGCTAAGCTAAAGAGAGCTTAGATAAGAATTGTCCATTTTTAAAGGTCAATCTGCTAAAAAAAGGCTACTCAGAACAGGAACTACAAAATTGTCAACTATAAGTTATAAGAAATAAAAAGAATTTAGTGTCTACTGAAAAATTGGAAAATTCAAGAATCAAGCCGTGAAAAAAAGAAAATTGAGATAGGTTAAGGATTAAGTCAGGTTTTACTTTTAGAACAATGGTTAAAATAATGTAGTCTTAGTTGAAAGGTATATAGATCCTTTATACACTAACTACTTGTATGAAAGATAAAATAAAACTTAGTGTATAAAGGGTCCAAGTACACTTTATATTTTTTTTCTCCTAAAGTATGTATTTTTTTGTTACACTATTTTGTATATTAGATTTCTGGATTAAAGATCTTTGTCTAGAAAAAAAATCGTTTCCTTAAATAGTTCCCAAAAAAAATCCGGGCATAATAACTTTAAACCACTTTTCCTCAAAATTAACTTAATTGTACATGGGCTCTTCATCAACTTATGTCTTCAATTCTTGTACATGTTTTATTCAAACCTGAAGAAGATTTATAACAATGAATTCCTGTATTGAAAATAATTCTATATTTTTATAGCTGCATCTAATAAACATTATGATGTTAAACGGAGTTCAAGATCACCACGTAAAAATGAAAAAGAATATAACAATGATTCAATCACTCGAAAGAATGAGGAATGTACACACAGTTTGGCATCAAGAGGGCATACAAGTAACAATCAAGCCAATGGACAAGAAAATAAAAGTCACGGTAATAGTGACAAAGAAGAAGGAGAAGTTTCAGATAGTGAAACTCGTCAAAGTGACAAATCTGCCAGAGTAATGGGTGAAAATAAGGGGGATATTGGAGCGAATGAACCACCGATAGAAGATGCAAGTAGCAACTCTTCTAGCAAATTGGATTCAGATAGCAGCAGCAATGATAATTTGCATGTAGGTTTAAGGGTTGTTAATATATTTCAGTCTACATGTACTTTGCCAAAAATTCCACATTTGAGCTCTTGAGACATGGGCGTAGACAGGATTTTTTCTCAGGGGGGGCGAGTCGTAGAAAAGGCCGCAGTAGTGGCAAATTTTGGGGGGCCACGCCCAATTTTTACACAAAAGTCATGAGTCGGTTAAATTCCCAGGGGGGGGCCACGGCCCCCCCCTGGCCCCTCCCTGTCTACGCCCATGTCTTGAGATATATTATATGATCCAAGGTGGCATTAAAAACATTATTAATATTAGATGTATTTTTTGTAGGTAGTGATGCAACGAGAAAAGCGAAAGAGATGGCGTGAACAGATAAGTTTATCTAATGATAAGAGCAATAAAATTTTGGAAGATAAGGAAGTAAAAAAAGGACATGAAATAACACTAAAAAGGTTTAGAGACTTGACAGAAAGAACCATGGCAGAAGAAGGTTTAAACAGTGCAATTGAAACTGTAGCTAATGATCAGAATCAGATAGGTAGTAACCAAGGGGCAACAAACTATAACGAAGAGTGTGAACAAAAGTCTTCTAATTCGAATACAAGTAATCCTGAGGATTCTCAACCAAAAAGTAGCAAAATTGAGGCTGCTATTCAACAATATATAAAAACGCAACCTTCAGCTCCAGATAATGCTGAGGAATTGAGGAGACTGGAAGAAGAGGACAAACAAAGAATAATAAAAACCAAGAAGGATAAAGAAAAGCGACTAAAGAGTATTAAGAACAAATTGCAAAGTTTTAGACAAGATATAGCAGTTGAAACCAGTAATGTGACTGTTTTGGAACATATTGTTATTAAATCAAGTGAGAGCAGTAGAAAACACTTGGAAGATTCAGATGATTTAGTTATTAATGTTGATCAAGATGATCTTGATTGTATGATTTGTGATTAATATTCTAAGGAATTATACTTCAAACTGAATAGTGAGTATCAACCATATTTTTGGTCCAAATAACCAACAAAATGTATTAAAAATAAAGCTCATAATAGATTTTTTAAATTATAGTTGTTACGTATCCCAATGGGTTAGATGAATATATTTATAAGTATGTGATTGGTTTTGAGTAACCAAGAGCTTTGAAAAAAATCTAGTCTGTAAGTATTTAAAAAATAAAGTTTATGATGGGGATTAAATGACAAAACGGCGAATTAGAAATTTGATTTTGTAAAGACGAAAAAGTGGCAATGAAATAATTGTAATATTTATTTTGAATTATTTCAATAAATAAATTGAAATGATTTTTTGTAGTTTCAGTTTGTCAATTTATTGAAAACTAATAAACATAGATAGTATGTTTTTTTAACATATTATTTGTCATTCAATTCTGCATCTTTGTTTGTTATTGTCTTGCAAAGTTTTACATTTGCTATATGGGCTTGCATCATCAATATACAGTGTGTCCAAAAAAGTATGCAACATATGGGAAACTTTTTTATTATTGATTTCTCAGAAAATTTTATTCTTGATAAAAGTTGGTGCTTGCCCTAAAACAGTAAATAAGTATTTCATATTTTCCGTACTGCTTTTAGTGCGGGCGCAAATGTCATTTTTCCGAAATCGCGTCAAGAGTTAAGTACCTTAATTTATAAAGATACAGCAAAATCTTATAAGGAAAAGTTCTTCCAAATTAAAAAAGTAATCTAAATATAAAATTTTAGTTAAGTACATCAACTTTTAATTTTTCTTTTTTTTTCTCGATTTTTTCATAAACGTTACGCCACTGGAGAATGTTTGGTTCTTTTATTATTAGTATACTTGCCAAGTAACTTCAAAATTTATTTAAGTTTGAAATTAGTTTTCCAGAGATAATAGCCAGTTTAGGTATCAGTGTGTTGCAAACACATTTAAACACTTTTGATTCAAATTTTTTTTCACTCAAAATCATGAATAGACCCAACTCTTTTCATTTCATGTAAAACAACTAATAATTTATTTATCTTTTGCACCCGATGAGTAAAATATGCCCAAGTATCCTAAAAAGCCATTTAAAATATTTGGTCTTGAAGAGTAGGCGATGCATTTGGAATAAAAACAAATAAATAGCAATAAATTTACCTCGCTCTGACGACATATGAAATTAATTATTATTGAGTCAGTCATTCCAATTGTATAATTATTGTGGACAATTATTTTGGACCAAAATTGTTTATTTATTTGTTTATTTGGAATAGGTACTTAACAGATACAACATCCAATTACAAAGTACACTGAGATACAAATATTGTTAAGTTATACATCTTAGCCTAAATTACATACTTTAAAATTTACAGTTTTGTATAAAGAATGGCTTTAAAAGCATTTAAACTAATACTAAATATATCACAGTCAAGTAGGGTGTTGAGCAATTTACAAGCTCTGTACTTAAATGAATTCATACAAAAATTTGAATGGGGAACATCTTGCAAGTAAAAGGTACTTGAAGCTCTTGTATTATACTTAGGCACGTTAAAGGTAAGCTGTTCTAAAAACTCAGGATTGTCAATATTACTTCTTATTGTTTTCCAGAGATATATCAAATCAGCTATTTGCCGTCTCTTTTTGAGGGCAAGCAAACCATATTGGCTCAACAACCTATCTTTTGTGATAAAAAAGTCATAAGTTCCAGTTTCCTTAAAATTTAGCTAGCGAAGAGCTTTGGTCTGTATTTTTTCGACACTGTATTTGTGACAATCATAGAATGGATTCCACACTTGACTACAATACTCCAGATGACAACGCACAAACGTTACATATAAAGTTTTAATACACCTCACACTCGAGAACCGGCGAGTGTTCCGTACCAAAAAACCATACATTTTTGATGCCCTACCACAAATCAGCTCCACATGAACATTAAAAGTTAACAAGCTGTTGAAGGTAACCCCCAAATCCTTAATTACTTCAACCCTGGCCAATCCCTCATTCCGCATAACATAAACATATTCTATTGGCTGTTTCTTTCGGGTGTATGTTACAATTGAACATTTATTAATATTAAAATACAACTTATTGCCTAGGGACCAATTTACAAGTTCTGTTACGCCCTGTTGCAGAGCAACACAGTCGTCAATTGTTGATATCTCCTTATAAAGTTTTAGGTCATCAGCAAAAAGTTTCATTTTTAAGTTAGATTTTTCAGTTACTTTTGTTATGTCGTTAATGAACATAAGGAACAGAAGTGGGCCAAGGTTGGAGCCCTGGGGGACCCCCGATGTTGGGGAAAAATAGTCCGAACAATAACCCCTTATTACTACCTGATGATGTCTGTTCTCCAGGTATGATGACATGAGGCCAAGTAAGTTCTGATGAAAACCAAATTGTTTATCAAGTTTTTGCAACAATATGGTATGCGACACCATGTGTTTGCAACACACTGATACCTAAACTTGCTTTTATCTCCGTAAAAACTGAGACATTATGCAACTATGTAACTAATGTCTACTTTAAATAAATTTTGAAGTTGCTTGGCAAGTACACTAATAACAAAAGAACAAAGCATTCACCGATGGCGTAACGTTTGAGAAAAAAATCGAGAAAAAAAAGAAAAATTAAAAGTTGATGTACTTAACTCAAATTTCATATTTAGATTACTTCTTTAATTTTGAAGAACTTTTCCTTATAAGATTTTGCTGTATCTTTATTTCGGAAAAATGACATTTGCGTCCGCACTAAAAGCAGTACGTTAAATTTGAAATACTCGTTTACTGTTTTAGGGCAAGCACCAACTTTTATGAAGAATAAAATTTTCTGAGAATCCAATAATAAAGAAGTTTCCCATATGTTGCATACTTTTTTGGACACACTGTATAAAAACGGTCAAAAGAATCTACTTCACATTTTCTATATCAACTAAGAGCTCTGACCTTATGAATGTTTAAAGTTATTATTAATGATATGAGAAGTAATGGCTATAAGCAAAAAGAGTATACACATTATAGCGGACAGCTGCTAAGTTTAACATCATTTAACGAAATTAAAGAGCATATATTTCAGATTTAAGTTATATTAATATGTATTTACGTTTAATACACTTAAAGTTCGCAATTTCATCTACCTCGTGCCCGGGGCGCCGAATGCCCCTAAGGCTGGCTGTTATAAACATACATACCTATATGGTACTGCAAATATAAAGTACCATTTTCTGAAGCACACCTACTTATATGTAACTACCAGTATTTTCAAATTCAATTCAAATTCAAAATATGCTTTATTGTCAAAACAAACTTAAATATTGTTGTTAACAAAGCTTTAAGAGAATAAGAGGTTGTCAATACTACGTACGAAAAACTGCTTTAGGTCAAAATACAAAAGGAAGACCTAACTGTAATAAAATTACATGAAAACTCCATGTAAAGAGTCAAATAAAAGCGAATAAAGGTTTTAAAGTTAGCCACAAAATTTGTAGTTACAGATACAGATAGAACTCAGTAGAATATCCTAGACAATAACATATAACAATAAATAGACCCAAAACATTACTTACAAGCAACACAAAAAAAAAACATTTTATGGAACAGGAACAAGTGAAACAAATACAGTATTTTATTAGTCAAATCTGTCAGAAAAATATTCAGTAAGGGTATAGTAGCCTTTGCTTAATAAGAATCTCTTGGTAGAACGTCTAAACGCAAGAATGGTATTCGTTTGGCGCAAAGGCAAGGGCAAATGGTTAAAGATCTTTCCCCCATTATACACAATCGAGCTTTTTACTTGTTCAGATCTAGGTATTGGTAATCTAACATATGAGGTTTGTCGAGTATTATAACCCGTATCCTGCTCCACACTTAATTCATTCTTATGCTTTTTAAATAATGTGGCAGACTGTTTCCAAAATGAAAATACAGCACAAAGTAAGTATTTTGTGTTCAACAAATAAGGAACGACAAGACTCATGAAAACTAACCTTAAATAAGCATCTGATAGCCCGCTTCTGTAAAATAAAAACCTTATTAAAGATATATTGGGAACATGATCCCCAGAAGCAAACACCATATCGGAGATGGGCCTCAATTAATGAAAAGTATGAAGTTCTGGCCACTGAGCCATTTAAGGCATTCACAATCACCCGAAGAGCAAGAAATTTTGTTGCATAATAAGTTTATATGATTCTCGAATTTTAACCCAGGATCAATGTACAGCCCAAGAAATTTACTAAGGTCAGAGGGTGTCACAACATCATCGCTCAAATAAACATCATTTAAAACACATTTAAATTTTAAGATATTGGTCTTAGCAATATCAAAGCAAAGCTCATTAGCATCACACCATTTTTTTATCACACACAAGTCAGACTGGATATTTGCCTCAAGTTGTTGAGAGTCTTTATTATGCCACAGAATGGTGGTATCATCAGCAAAGATGGTGAAATGGCCATTTATTGAAAGATGAGGCAAATCATTCACATAGATTAGGAATAAGAGAGGTCCCAATACTGAACCTTGAGGGACACCTACGATGGATTCCATTTCATTGGAGTTTTGGCCTTGAAAAGTCACAGTCTGCACTCTTCCCATCAAATATGAACGAAACCACTCCCAAACCAGCCCCCTAAAACCATAAGCTTCGAACTTCCTTAGCAGTATTCTGTGGCTGACACAGTCAAAGGCTTTTGACAAGTCACAGAACACCGCAGCTGCACAATCACCTTTGTTTAGTCCAAGATACAACTTTTCTAAAAAAATTAAAATGGCATCAGTAGTGCTTTTGGATGCCTGAAAGCCAAATTGTTGTACACTAATAAGGTTGTGCAAGTTTAAAAATTTAACAACCCTATTCTTGACTAGTTTCTCCACTACCTTTGATAATGTAGGTAACATGGATATTGGCCTAAAGTTTGACGGAGTATTTGCATCTCCACCCTTGAATAAAGGAATAATAAAAGCTTTCTTTAAGCAAGACGGGAACATTCCTGTTGAAAAAGAGATATTAATAGCCTCTGCCAACACACTCAAAGCTGTCTCTGGCAAAGCCAGCAACACCCTGACCGATATTTCATCATATCCAGAAGAGTGTTTTTTGGAAATTTGCTGTAAAACTTCTTGAATTTCCAAGACTGAAGCTGGGGCAAAAAGAATACATTCGGAACAGACAAGTGACTCTAATATTCATGAAAATCCACACCATCGCCACAAGTATTAAAAGGCAAGTTACTTACTATATTGCAGTAAAAACTAGGTATTCATCTGACAAGCATTAAGAAGTGAAGAGCTGGACTGAGGGTGGGACTTGCCCTTGCCTATCAATCGTTGAGAATTTTCCAAGATTCTCTAGATTTATTTTTTGAATCAAATATACGACGTTGATAATAGTTATATTTGGCAAACTTTATGATTTTTCTGTAAACTCTACGATAATTAGCATTTAAAGATCCTTTACACAAAGAGTGCACTATGTAAAAATCGACCTCTCCTATTGGTCGATCCATCTCGTATTACGATATGTCTGCGTGATGCAATCAATTCCTGATAGGAGCTTTGGTGGTGTAGAGGTCTAGATCGTTGGGTCTCACCTGGAAAACGCGGGTTCGAACCCCGTTGTTTTTTTTTTATTTTTTTAAGGTTATGTTTCTAAACAGCTTTTTTTCCTGATTTTGGGTGTGTCTTGGGTTAGACTGGGTTAGCACCTGGTTGGTTTCCTTTTCTTGAGCCCCCGTAGCGAGCGAAGCGAGCGGAGGGCCATGCGGACCGACCAATGGGAAAGGCCGATTTTTATATAGTGCACTATTTGTGTAAAGGATCTTATAATGCCGATAATTATTATAAAAGGTTACAAAAGGTATATTTTCAGAAAAATACTTTCTGATATAATGTAGTGTTTTCATATTTTTACTGGATATTTTAATGCGCTTTGTAAGCCATGTTTTTTTTTGCATTATTTTTTATAGTGGTTAACGGAAATGAACTTTTAAATAAAAATACCAAAATAATATGAAACTCCTGAAGGGGATCATCCAAGCTCAGTGCGTTTTCCCATTGAGACTGACTAGCTTTTAATTTAAAGGTGTTAAAGTTTTTTTTCGAAAAAATACGTCCCACCCTTTTTTGAGGTTTGCTTTTTTTTATCATACGAAAGGGGCAAGACCACTACAACTGCCTCATGGTCCGACAGTCCAGCACCCAATGTATTGCATTGCACCTGATCATTTTCAAAAGAGGTACAAATATATTCTAAGACAGAATAGAAGAAAGCAGAAAATCTTGTTGGCTGATTAACATGCATACTCGAGTTAAATGAATTTAGCAAATCAGCCAGTGATTGTACATTTCGATCTGATTTGTTTGAACAATCTATATTAAAGTCTCTTGTTAAAACTTTAAATTTGAATTAATTGGAAATTGGCTCAACAAAATTTCTAGATTTTCTAAAAAATTTTTAGCGTCAGTGGCTGGTGACCTATAAATACAGATAACATAAACATTTATATTGTTACGGCTAGCCTAACAACCATCCGAACGTTTTTGTGCTACCCTATAGAACTAGCCGCCGCCGTGCCCCTCGCTTCTCTGTCTGTATGAATCATCCCCGGCCGGCCGGGAAGTTTCGGGATCGCTGGAATTGTCTCGATGGCCTCGTCGAGATCATATAGAGTGGCCTCGGAATACTTCCCGAATATTCGTGATAGATTTAAGATTATATATAAGCAGACCTAAGGCGAATGTTAGGCAGTCAGTCGGTTGGTTAGTTCAGTTAGTTCAGTTAATCATTGAGTGTTGAATAGATATTAGTGGTAAAGTTATAAGACTAGTTTAGTGAGTTAAATTGTATACAGTTGTAGTGAATAAAGAGAGTATTAGTTGAAAATAGCAAAGTTGTAATTCTGTTAAGAACCCACGGGAAAAACGTAACAATATTTTTAAAAAACACAATACAGAACTCAAATGCCTTCTCCTGCAACAAAAAATCAAAGCCATTAATAGAAACACCCTTAGATATATCCTGAAACCATCTTTCCACCATAATAAGTGTACCATCATGAATACTGCTTAATCTATTATACCTAGTTACAACTACATAAGTAAAGTAAAGTAAAGTATTTATTAGTCATAGAAATACAATGGTATTTGTTGATAAGTCACACAATGAAACAAAACCAATAGACCACACACTACTTACAAAAATTCAATGCCGAAAACAGCAATTAAATTGTAAAAACAAATAAAAAATGAAAATGTAAAAATAAAATCGCAAAAATATAATCACAAAAGACAGTTACGTACACTCATAGAAAGGTATCTCTTTGTTCTACTAGATTGTAAAATTCCGAAAAACTATACAGGCAATTTTCCGTAACGAGTCTTTTAATCTTCTTTTTGAACTTTATTAGGTCAAGTTCACGTATACTATGTGGAAGAGAATTATATAATTTAAATTCTTTAGTATCATATCTTCTGAGTCTACTTTTTGGTAAAATTAAGTTATTACAACCCCTTGTTTGGTATGCATGTATATCCGATGCCCTTACATAATTATTAATGTTTTTTCTCATATCTACTAATTTATTATATATAATTAGCCCATACAGGGTCATTATCTGGTATGATTCAAAGTACGCCCTGCAGGAAATGTTCCATGATATACCAGCAATTGTTCGAATGGCAAATTTTTGCACTTTAAAGACCCTTTCCAAGTTTGTGATTGCACAGGAACCCCATGCCAGTATTCCATATTGAAGAACAGATTCATCACAGATCATAGTTTTGCATATGGACAGGTTCAAGTGGTCCAAGCCAATGCTCAACAAGAGCTACAATACCAGGAAAGTTAAGTGATTCTAGTAAAATAAATAACTCATCAGTTTTGGGTCTTACAGACTGAATATTTAATAGAGCTACGGTAGTATTGTTACTATGCTCTGTGAATAAAAATTTTGTTGGGAGATAATTGGTCCATCAACCGAATCAACAGCTGTAATTGATGTATCAGAAAACACCGATCCCGTGCAGTTTACAGTTCTCAGTAGAATCTTGTGTTCAATACCAAATGCCATTTTTACATAAAAAAATAAAAGCTGACATGCTGAGTCTGTAGTGTGACAAAATCCATGCTTTCCGAAGTCATCCGAAATGAACCTCACAGACAAATTTGATTTTCGCACAATTGAACTTATAAAGCGAAACATTCTAAGCTCTTTATGCTTGTCACTGGATCTGCTACCGCACTTCATGTAAACAATAACATTTGCAAATCTACCAATTGATAGCAAGCTCTCAAGTCCTGCAAAAGTAGGAATTATATTGACTTGCAATTGGTTAAGGAGGTCAAAAAATTTGAGTAATATGTACAGTTAAACAGGAACTAGAGGAAAAAATAGAAGAAGCCTCTTTTAAAATTAGAAGATATTGGGGGTGAAGATTAAAGAAAAAAAATCTATACTCTATATAAGGATAGAACCCTATTTATGACCCTATTAGTTAACTATATACAATATTTATCAAATAGGTTTATTAACTTGCTTAAGACCTAGCAGGTTATTTAGTAACGTATGTACAATACTTAAATTACCTATTTAATGAGTTAGGTATATAATATGGGATAAGTACCCTATTCGAAACTAAACTAAGCTAATTAAATATACACAATACTAAACATTGTATAGAGGCTTAGAATTATATAAGGCCCTACTTATGTTATGATTATATCTGTGTAGTAGTTGTCTAGTTGTCAAAGCTTGGGGGTTATATAATCCTATATTACAAAAAGTTTCCAATCTGCTCCATATCATGAGAAGAGTCAGTTTCTGGTGATTTTCATATTTAAAAGGTGGCTTGAAAATTGTTTAATGTGAATATTTGGGTCATATCTTAGTAGGGTTACCATATGTAAAATTCAAAAGTCCTGATAAAAAGCCTGATTTTTCTACAAAAGCACACATTTTCATCGTGTAGGTAGAATATTCTAAATTAAAGCTGTTGTCGCTGGTCGGGGCTCAAGCTATCTTCCGCTAGCTGGACTCGGCTGTACAATGTACAGGGTTATTCATTAACCCCCCTTAACTTGGGTATTTTTAAAGATAGACAGCTATTTTTCTTATCGAGTTGTAGGTAATTATCTTAATTTTTTTTTATTAGTAATGAAAATATTATACGCAAACGCCAATATAAAGTTATATATTTTTAAATGGAACTGCCTGTATATTAATATTGCATTTTTGGATTCTACTTAAAATTCTAAGCATATTTTATGTATGATGTTATACCTCTAGAGTTAGTAGTTTCACATCTATAAACAAATAAAATCGGTAGGTACTTTGGCTACTTTTCACCTTTGTAGCAAGAAGATCATTAGAGGTGGAGTAAAATGAACTTCACATTCCTATCTTAACTTTCCAAGAGCTATCTGATGGTGCAAACTGGCAGGCGGTACCTACCAGGTGTTCCAAATCTCTGGTACCTCGGTAGGTACCATCAGTTAGCACCATCAGATAGCTCTTGAAAACTTAAGACAGGAATGTGAAATTCATTTTACGCCATTTTTAATGGCCTTCTTGCTACCAAGGTGAAAAGTAGCCAAAGTATAGATTTTCAACCGTTTATAGCTGTGAAACTACTAACTCTAGAGCTATAACATCATACATAAAATATGCTTAGAATTTTAAGTAGATTTCAAAAATGCAATAATAGACAGGGAGTTCCATTTAAAAAAATATAACTCTATTGGCGTTTGCGTATAATATTTTCATTACTATTAAAAAAAATTAAGATGATTACCTACAACTCGATAAAAAAATAGCTTTCTATCTTTAAAAATAACCAAGTTAAGGGGGGTGTCCATTTATAATGAATAACCCTGTACAGGGTGGCTCGAATTCGTGTCTATGTATGGGGAACTCGAAAACCGTAAGAGATACAGTGTCGGTTAAATTAGGGCAAAATTGCGCATATAGCTTCCTAACAATATGCTGTCTAGAAAGCTTTAAAATTCGGAGTATTTCCGTAGATATCCGAAAAAAACTGAATTTTTTACTGAGCTTATTTAAAAACGGTTATCAAATTGAATTGCACTTTTGCATTGCCATTTTTTCCGCTCTATCCAATTTGAAATCAGACGTTTCGTCTTCAAGGGATCATCATCAACTTTTTTTTTATATATATAAGCTTTTTATCGGTTTTCAGATGGTATTGGCTTTATTAATATGATTATGTGTTTTATTTTTTTTTTAATTTTATATATTTTTTTAATTATTAGTTATTTTGCTTTGGCGTAATTTTAATAGTAGGTACCTATAAGTTACTTTTGAAATTTTTATATTGTATAAAAATATTTTATTTTGTTTTTGTGTTGTATTCTTCAGTTAGTTTCATTGACAAATAAATGAAGTAGAAGTGGACATTTTGTTCATCAAACTAGGGAATTTTATGGTATTCTAGACTTCCCTTCTTAATGGTGATCATGATATTAATATTATTGTCTTAATGTTTTATTGGATCCGATGATATATGTAGCTCCAGATGTTATTACTGCCTAGTGTCAAAGTTTACAGAATTAAAAATATAAGTTGATTCACTCCGCGCTATCGTCAAAATCCATTCCGCCCCTCCCCGCCTGCCCGGTAGACTAGTGCCAGTCTATAGTGGAGAGCTAGGTAATTTAAGTTTATTTTAAATTTGTTTACGGTCCGGCGTATAGGGTGAGATTTCAAAAATAGCGGTTTGTTTTTGGTGGATTTCCGAGTAAAATGTCTAGTCGAAAATCGAAATATTTGTTCAGTAGTTGATTGTGAAAGACGAATGGCAGAAAATATATCGCTCTTTAGGTGCCCAAAAGGGTAGGTATGTACTAGTTTATTATAAGCTTTTATTTAACTTCACTTTTATGTTTGGGTCAAATCTTACAAGTTAAATTTGTCCTACTTCCCATCAATGTTCAATATTAATATCGATTTATAGTGAGTACAATAGAGTATGTAATAAAAAAAAACTTGCAGGTGTCGAGCCTGGAAAAGTGCCTTAGAATTTATAGGATCCCACAAATATGCGAATGATACACCAATGTAATGTCATAGCCGTATTAGAATGTGTGGTTTGCATTTTAATGAAAACAGTTTTGCAAATTCTTCTAGGAGCTGTATACATTCATATGCTGTTACATTAACCGTGTTACCAACTAAAAAAGGTAACTTTTAGTCAGATTTTGTGCATTTGCAAAATAATGTAAGGTGGGTGCAAATATAGGTTTATCTAAAAGTCTATTACTTTAAATTTTGTGCTAATTAGTTATTGTGGTAAAATTAACGAAATACAGAAATTGCTAAAATGTAGACAATTAGTTTTGCAAGACCTTTTCCAAAATAATTTGTAAAGTATTGCAAAACTATGATGCAGTTCATCCCCAATATAAATTAAAATAAAAAATTTTGCACGGGGTATTAAATTTCATTCTTAAAGTAAAAAATAATATATTTTACAAATTTTATTTAAATATGCAATCGTATTTACCGTAATTTCTTTAAAATATGCTGAATAAGGCCTTTACCTTTTCAATTTTTTTTGTGACTTCCCAAAATATATTTTTAAAAATTTTAATGAAAACATATTTCATTATTTAAATTCATCCATTTATTACTTACTAAGCGGTCTTAGTGCCGTCCTCCCTTGTTAGTAGACCTAGGTCGCGATCATTGTCTTTTGCGAGGACGTTGTAGAGCCGTGCAGTCTGCGAGTGACCGACGAACCAGGGAAATGGGTCTGCTTATGCAGACCCATTTCCCTGGTTCGTCGGTAACATACGACAGGAACTGGCCAGACGAGACAAACCTTCAATCCACTGATCTGGACTGACAAAGTGCCAACCAAATAGTTAGTGAAGACAAAATACGATGGGCAGTACTAAGCTTCTCACCCTTCAAATCGCCAGGTACTGACGGCATCCGTCCAGCTCTACTACAGTGGGGCTTGGACGAGTTACTGCCGCACTTGGTAAAGATGTTCTGGGCATGCCTAGCGCTGCGCTACATCCCGAAGGCATGGAGAGAAGTAAGAGTGGTGTTCATACCAAAAGCAGGAAGGATGGATTACACTGTCCCCAAAGCCTATCGACCAATCAGCCTAACATCATTTGTGCTGAAAACTCTGGAGAGGCTGTGTGGGCGATATTTGAGGGACTGCGTACTGGTCAACCGACCGCTGCATCCCAACCAACATGCGGACCTTACGGGAAGATTGACCGACACGGCCTTGCATTCAGCAGAGAGATCGCTGGACAATAATGAGTTCATCTTAGGTGTATTTATTGATATTGAAGGTGCGTTTGATAAAACCACCTTTGGAAAAATCAATGCTGCCTTAACAAACAGGGGCGTCCCTCCTGC
>MU181919.1:872131-884929 GCA_016904865.1 Pissodes strobi
CACCGCAGCAGTTGCTCTTGCTCTACAAAGCGCAAATAAGACCGTGCTTAGAATATTGCTCACATATCTGCGGTGCCGCACCAAAGCACACCCTAAAGCTGCTGGATTCCGTTCAGAAGAGAGCTGTGCGTCTCGTTGGCGACCCGGAGTTGACCCGGAATCTGGATAGTCTGGAACACCGCACACATGTGGCTAAGATGTCTCTGTTTTACAGATACTTTCACGGCAGATGTTCCCAGGATTTGGCCCGCCTCATCCCGCCCCTGGCAACTCCTGTCAGACAGTCACGACAGACGGCAAGAGCGCACCGGTTCGTCGTACAACTGGAAACACCTAGAAAATGGCTTTACAAGAACTCCTTTGTCTGGCGCACTGCACAACTGTGAAACTCACTCCCAGGACATCTGTTTCCCACTAATTACAACCTACAACTATTCAAGAACCGTGTCGATCAACATCTTCGCACACACACCGCTCGTCCAGCGCTATAGGATCTCCCTTTAATGTGTGTGCCACTACCATAAAAAAAGGTATATGGTGGATGCTGAGAAAGGGGCGGCTGATAGCTTGGGGCCTAGGGCGGCCGAAACTGCAAATCCGCCACTGCGTCCCATCAGTAAGTATGCATTCTCCAAGAAAAGAATATTTCAGGCGAAAATTGAAAATTATGCAAAGCGAAATTTTCCGTTTAAATGAAAAGGACTAAAACAGAGCTTTATCCACAATACCGAAACAGAATTTTTGCACTCGACGCGCGTTTCGCTAACCATGTTAGCATCATCACTAAAACAGAGTTTTATCCACAATACCGAAACAGAATATTTGCACTCGACGCGCGTTTCGCTAACCATGTTAGCATCATCAGGAGATGATTAAAACTCCACTTTTAATCATCTCCTGATGATGCTAACATGGTTAGCGAAACGCGCGTCGAGTGCATAAATTCTGTTTCGGTATTGTGGATAAAGCTCTGTTTTAGTGCATGTTGCCGAAGGTTCCAAACCCCAACATAAATGAAAAGGAGAAAAAGCTTTTGGATTAAGTGATGCTAATTTAAGTGATTACAAAGATTTGACTAATAGATTTTGTCCTTCTGAATCGCTTGCAAATTTTATAAATGTGCAAGTTAGTCAGATTACAAAGAAGCCTAGGGATAGAAGATACTCACATTCATTTAAAACTTACTATTTGGAATTGTATTTTAATGGCCCAAAGCTATACAGTGTGTCCAAAAAAGTATGCAACATATAAGAAACTTTTTTATTAATGGTTTCTCAGAAAATTTTATTCTTGATAAAAGTTGGTGCTTGCCCTAAAACAGTAAATGAGTATTTCAAATTTTCCGTATTGTTTTTAGTCCGGGCGCAAATGTCATTTTTCCGAAATAGCGTCAAGAGTAAAGTACCTTAATTTATAAAGATACAGCCAAATCATATAAAGAAAAGTGCTTCCAAATTAAAAAAGTAATCTAAATATGCAATTTGAGTTAAGTACGTCAACTTTGAATTTTTCTTTTTTTTTCTCGATTTTTTCTTAAACGTTACGCCACTGGAGAATATTTTGTTCTTTTGTTATTAGTATACTTGCCAAGTAACTTTAAAATTTATTTAAGATAGATATTAGTTACATAGTTGCATAATGTTGCAGTTTTTCCAGAGATAATAGCCAGTTTAGGTATCAGTGTGTTGCAAACACATTTAAACACTTTTGATTTAAAAAATTTTCCACTCAAAATCATGAATAGACCCAACTCTTTTCATTTCATGCAAAACAACTAATAATTTATTTATCTTTTGCACCCGATGAGTAAAATATGCCCAAGTATCCTAAAAAGCCATATAAAATATTTGGTCTTGAAGAGTAGGCCATGCATTTGGAATAAAAACAAATAAATAGCAATAATTTTCAATGAAGTTAACTATTATTGAGTCAGTCATTCCAATTGTATTTTGTAGTAATTATTGTGGACAATTATTTTGGACCAAAATTGTTTAAATGATTGTGTTCGAGAAAAAAAGAGAAATTAAAAATTGATGTACTTAACTCAAATTTCATATTTAGATTACTTTTTTAATTTGGAAGAACTTTTCCTTATAAGATTTTGCTGTATCTTTATAAATTAAGGTACTTTACTCTTGACGCGATTTCGGAAAAATTACATTTGCGTCCGCACTAAAAGCGGTACGTAAAATTTTAAATACTCGTTTACTGTTTTAGGGCAAGCACCAACTTTTATGAAGAATAAAAATTTTCTGAGAATTTAATAATAAAGAAGTTTCCCATATGTTGCATACTTTTTTGGACACACTGTATAAGAAAAAATTAGTTAAACAGTTTTGTTTACCCAGCCTAAATACTTTACAAAGGTTTATTAGATATATGTATTAGCGTAACTCCTGGGCTTAATGATCTGGTATTTGAGATATTGCAGAAATTTTTTTTTAAAAATTCCAAAATAGATAGAGTTTGCACGCTTTTTGTTGATGAAATTAACATAAAAGCCAATTTATTTTATTGATTTAAAAATTATAAAATTATTGGTCTTGAAGATTTTGGGGATAAAACTAATAATTTTAAACCTGCTAAAGCTGCGACAGTTATTATGTTAAGAGGCGTCAAAGCAAATTGGAAACAGCCGGTGGCTTTTTACCTTGTTAATACAACTTGTCCAGGAAAAAAATGAAAGGAAATAGTAATAAATACAATTACCAAGTTATGCAGCATTGGTTTAAAAGTTTTAAGTTTACTCTGTGATATAGGTTCCAATAACTGTCAGGTAGCTAAATGTTTGAAAATAACTCCAGAGGCTCCATTTTTTTTTCATGAAGGTAACTAAATTGTTTTTTTTGACACGCCTCACCTGCTAAAATCTCTACGTAAAAACTTTATGAAATACCAATTTTCAATAAATAACAATATTGTCACTTGGAAATTTATCAAAGAGTTTTATGAACATGATAAAAAATATTCCGTACGCGCAGCTCCTAAATTGACAGACTCTCACATATCTCCTAACAATTGTGAAAAAATTAAAGTTAAGTACGTGTACCAAGTTTTTAGTAATACTGTCGCAGCAAGTTTAAAATGTTTATATTAGATTCAATGAACTTCCGAAGGAAGCAGAAGCAAGAGAGAGATTTGTTAAAAAAATAAATGATCTTTTCGATATGCTTAAAACATCTTCATCTGTAGGAATTACTTACTGAATATCTAAATGCTTTTAAGGAAACTGAAGAACAAAAAAAAATTCTTAAGCAATTGTTACCAGCTTTTTGATAAGATGCGGGTATTAAACTCGAACGGGGAAGACGTTACAGCACAGCATAATGCATATATAACATAGTTACAAGTAGAATAAAATAAATGGTATTGTGAAACTGTGGAAATTTTAAAAATAGAGGGACTTGAGTTTTTATTGACTCTTCGGATTAACCAAAATTGCCTAGAAAACTTTTTTGGTTCGGTGAGGCAACAGTCTGGTAATTGCGTGAATCCTACTCCCATTCAGTTTATACGAATTTTTAGATTTTTTTGTGTAAATATGATTCATTCAGGAACAGAGCACTGCGAAAATGATGATGATGCGATTCTATTAAAAATTATTGATATGCCACCTGATAAAATTAATTTGATAATAATTCATTACCGGAAATATTAACGTTTGATAAGGATTACAAAAATTCAGACGCATTGGAAAAAAATTTGTAGGTACATCTGCGGTTATCTAATAAAAAAATGTCTTGCAAAACACACTTGCCAGATTTGTGAAGCCTTTGCCAATGATTATCACGAAGTAGATGCCACTACCATATTTTGTTATAACAAATCATATAAACATTCGGTTGAAAATCCGTTTGGCAATTTATTTATGCCTAATGACAATTTTGTTACACGCATGGAAGTCTTAATTCAACAAAATTTTGAAAAATTCACTGTAAGACCAAATGTTTTACAAAAGCTTATTAAATTAAGTGATCCAATTTTGTTTAAGCATCCTTGTAGCCACTTTCCACAGCAATTTGTAATAAGATTATATAATAGAATAAGACTATATTATAGTTTAAAAGACATAAATAGGAATTTTAAATCAGTGGATCCGAAAACTAGAAAATTGATAATATGGAAACATGTATAAATAGAAGTAAGTTTATCTCTCGATATATTTTGTCATTAATAATATTATATTGTTTAATATTGAGTAAAAGTGTCACTTTTGTGGCGGGACGGTAGGTACAATCCTTTTTTATACATATATAAAAAAGTGACACTTTAACTTCATCTATAGGGTAGAAAAATTTATATTTTTTAGATGTTTGAAGAAAACAGTTATTTGTTTGTCTAGGCAGCAAAGTAGTAGATTGACTACCGCGGCTGATAGTTCATAGCCGAGCGTAACGAGGCTAGGAATTCAGCTAAGGCAATCAATCTACTAGCTTTGCGAGTTGAACATATAACTTTTTCTCCGATTGTTTATAATGATATATGTATATTGTATATTTGCAAATTATTACAATTCCTACAATCTTTTTATTTTTCCTGTGGTGATAAATTAAAACAAAATTTGATAGAAATCGCAATAATTGTTGGAACGGTTGGTTGCTATGGAAATGTATATGTCCATAATAAGGCAGCAAAGTACTTACTTTTCTGCCAAGGCAGGAAAAGTAATACTTTGCTGATTGATATGTGTCTACAAAATTAATATTTGCTGTCAATCGGAGAAAAATATAGTTTTCTACTTCTATACTTTAATTGATTTATTAGATAATTACTACCAGTATCATAATGAGAATCATTATAATACAAACGTTTTTTTTTATGATACGGGGTTATTACCATTGATTTGTATAGGAGTGGATAAGCAATAGCACTATTAAAAAGTGGCAACCTATGGGCGAAAAAACAGGTTTCTGCGCATGACAAAATCGACGCAAAATGGAAAAACGTAAACAAAGAAGATACCGTTTTGTCATGCGCACTAAAACACTTGCCGTCTCAGCAGGCGTCGGTCAGGATCGAATTTGGCTTTTGTCTTTGACGTGTTTTCATTTTGACGGCGCGGCGTTTTGAGTTAATAATTCGAGTTTTTATTTTTTTTTACTTTCTTTGGACCTAGTGTCTGTAGTTGCTTAATTAGTTTTAGTTTAGTGGTTCACGTTTGTGGTTTGTGCGTACCCTATTTTGATATCTACCGAATATTTGGTGAAATAATCACTTTCGAAGTCCGGGCCTGCCTATTTACCTTCACGGTGCAACAGCTAGCTCCTACTAATTTTCTAATGCGCAAGTCCAAATAGAAATCTCTTTGTTTACATTTCGCGGTCGTAAATTTGCCATGTTTGGTCTATTTATTGCTTATCCACTCCTATACAAATCAATGGTTATTACCAGTCAAAATGCAACATCACAGCGATATTCGGTCAATATCAAAGATTGCCATGGCCGTGACATTTAAAATGTCTCAATTTTGACAGTTGATAGTTACTATTTACTTAGTAAATTTTGAAAGCTAAGGTACTTATTTTTCATTATAATGAATGACCATAGAAAGAATCATGTATGCAACTCACATTTAATGGCTTTTAACCAATAACTCTTATATCTAGTTGGTTTTGTACGCATTCATTATGACACTCGCCTAAAGCCTACGGCTCGGGTTGTAATAATTATTAAATACTCGTTGCATAATATGTTATTTTCTACACCTCTATATAAATTTTATATTTTCAGTGCAATCTATAAAATGGATATAAGCAAAGAATACGTAGTAGAATATTCTTTAAATGTAGGCAATTTCAGTAAACTGAAAAGATAAGATATGTATTAAGTCAGTTCCAATTTATGGATAACCAGACATTTTTATCAAAAATTAAATAAAGATTAATTATTGTTTGTAACGATCTCGGACTAAATCACAAGACTCGCGTGACTCGCGTTTAGAATCACACTAGAGCTTGCCCTGACTAGAGCTTTAAACGAATTCTTGTTTCATGCGAGGCGGGAGGTTTCGCATCTGGTGTGGGTTTATCTGGGCCAATGGGCTTTTGTAGAAATAACTGTATAAAGATTATCTATATCTAGTTGAACATGCATTTATTATTCTTTGAAATTCATATTGCAATCGAAGCATTCCTAATTTTGCTAATCTTGAACAGTAAAGAAGAGAACGCATTAGGCGGTCGCGGTCTCGTCGCATCGCGGTCTGTGCTAGCCTCGACCGCGCGCGGTGAAATTCTTTCTCATGTTTTATAATGTATGCATTCGCACTAGACGTTCTCGCTCGCATCGCGTTCTCCTCCTATCTTTTCCAAAGGCTCTCTAGAGATCCTTTGGAAAAGATAGGAGGAGAACGCGATGCGAGCGAGAACGTCTAGTGCGAATGCATACATTATAAAACATTGGAAGGAACTTCACTTACGCCAAGTCCTAGGTGAGCGATTTACAGTAGACGCGAACGCGAAGCGCTGGCGACGCCGTACGAAAAATTAATATAGTCGCACGGCATCGCCACTGATTCGCGTTCGCGTTTGCTCCAAATCGCTCACGTAGGACCGGGCGTAGCACGGACCGCGATGCGACGGGACCGCGACCGCCTAATGCGTTCTCTCCTTTAGAGCTCTTTCACACGAGGATTCTGTATGCGAGATACGCGTATCTGAGATACAGAATCGCGGTCGAAAACTTGCACTGCTGCATCGAATTCACGTATTTATTCAATCAGTGCTAAAATAGTCGCAGTGCCGTGCATAGGTTCTTCACTATAGCGCGTAGTAAATAATACCTATGACTAAGCAATTTATACTGAAAAAATCCTGCGTCTATCATATATTCTCCGTTGCAAAAGTATCCATGTCTGAACAGGTCCATATATCGTATAATGGTAATTTTGTATGCGGCATACGCGTTCAGCGTCCGGCGGCTGAAGTTGACGTAATGCTGAAATTCGGAATCGCGATACTGTATGCGTCGCTCGTGCCGTGTGAATAGGTCCATTTGAATGAATGTTTTAAGATGCGTATAGACCTGACGCGTTCGACGAGCACGGTTTCTCGCGCGCCTGCTGTGAGCCATGTAGAGAGACGCATGCGCCACGTATAAGTTCTAATTGCACTTCTTCACTGATTTCTCGCGCGATTGCTACGCGCCTTCTGGTACCCGTTCACACTGCGCCTCGCTCTTTCTTTGATTTGCCGTCGAAAAACCGGGTAGCGACGCGCCTTGGACAGGCGGCGCTAGCGCCGCGCGCGCTCCCCGTCCACACCTGGCAAGAATGATAAACTAATATGAAAGGATGGTGACTTCCCATTTAAACACATGTTCCCTTTTTTTTGCCCCATGCCCCGCGGTTCTCTCACCCTCATTGGCGTCTTTGTGACGTAGCTGTGCGCGAACGGCCATCATTTTTACCATTGCTTGCATTGCAATTTCCACGTTTTGGTTCTGTTTTTAGTTCTTTACTCATATTTTCAAATATCTTAGAACTATTGATAGTTGTGATTTAGTGCTCTGAACATTGAGAAACTTGAAATGTATTATATTTCTCCTTTGGTCCTAAAGAAAATCCCATAATTGAGGATTAAAGCAGGGATCAGAGTGCCTGTTTTGTATGAATATTTTTCAGTGTAGTTTTCATTGACTTTTTGTTAAATAAGGTAGGAAGAACTTTAAATTATGTTTAAATGTAAGCAAGTCTGGGAAGAATAATAATATTTTACTTAATATTATAGAGAAATTGTCAAACTGAGGATTTTATTATACAGTGTATCACTTGGGTATTTAGGTTTTAAACAATATTTTTAAAATAGTAGGTATGTTTACCATACACTAGAAAGTATTTATAACACATAATGCTTTCGGCAACAATTTTGACATATTCAATAGTTCTATCACTGAGATACGGACTCTCTTCAAAGAACATGATCCTAACCGTGCATCATGACTCTCTTTATCCTGACCTACCTACTGCTAATACCTCCCTATTATTGATTTGATTTGTTTTATTCTTTTTTATTGTAAATTATTATTTTATAGTTCATGATGTTCTACTTGTGATTATTGGATACTTTACTGTAGATTATTGTATGTATTTCATAGTTTTAAGCTTAGTTAGGTACTTTGATTATCTTTGTAATCTTGCTTCGTAATTGGGTCCGAACCTGTTAAGCAGTGTAACTAAATAAATAAATAAATAAATCAAAACTAGAGAAATTATCATGGAATTATATAAAGACTCACATCTGGGTGATGATCAGGTAACAGTCAGAGATTTGTTAAACCTTGAAGAAGATTTGCTTCCTGTATTGGTTATGCTTATAATAAGCATAGTGCAAGAATCGTGATGACTTGGCAGTAATACAGTTCGATTACATGCAGAATGTACACTTACCAGTAGTTCCAGTTCAGCGCTTGTTTTGTTTAACACAGAGCTAACAGTTAATATATTTGGTATACACTACTGTAACACCGACAAAGCATTCGTCTACATTTACCATGAAGATATCGCCAGTATGGGACCAAGCATCTTGGAAGTTTCTGGAAAAGAAATCTTAAGACGTTATCATATGATTAAGGCATTGATTATCATATAATTATGGCATTGCTTATATTGTGATATTGGTAGATTTTGTTGCTGCAATGAGTATCCTTTAAAAAAAATTATTGAATATGCTGATTAATGAATCGATTCAAAATTCAAATTCAAAAAGTAAACGTTCCTTAGTCCCTTTCTCAAATAAACAATTCATATGTGTTCCAGAGACTTACCAGTATGTCAAGATCAGGATCACGCTGTGCTGTTTTTGGCTATAACAACACTTATTCTATTAAGCAAAGTGGTGAAAGAAAAATTATTTTACATGTGCTTCCCAAACCAAAGGATATGGTGTCCCAAAGTGTAAGAAAGGAATGGATCAGCCGCTGTAGTAGACATGATAAATTCAACCCTGACACTAGCAGGATTTGTTCAGATCATTTTGTTATTATTTTTTATTCTTGGCTAAAATTTGCACCACATGGAATTTAGTTTTAATGGTACCTAGGAAATTTTGTACTTTTGACTTTCCATGCACAATTTTTTAAATTCAATGATTTTTGTATGGTGTAAAATTTTTGTACTATTTAATAATAATAAATATAATAATGGTGTATTGCCCATATATTTATGCTTTAAACAGTATATATAAATTATAAAAGTAAATTACTTAGGAGTAAACGTATAATATAGTTAAGAATGTTAAGAGGCTTTAGACAGTTTATAACATAAAAGTTAACTCAGGCTCAGGAGTAAATGTATAATTTAGTTGAGATGCTTTAGACAGTATGTATAAAATACAATAGATAACTTATGATTAAAATTTATGTTGTATATTGAGGACGTAGAATTAACAATACAGTTAATATTGAAATTGTGGAACATATACTGTGTATATGAACATACAATAATGTTGGAGATGAGACTCAAATTCGTGCAGACTATAATAAGTGCCTTGCAGTAATATTTTTTTCACCACTCTTAAATGGATTTATACTAGTAGGTATATTTGATGTTTGTCGGAAGAAGGTTGTATATTGTCACGACTAACAACCGTCCGAACGTTTTTGTGCTACCCTATAGAACTACCGCCGCCGTGCCGCTCGCTTCTATGTCTGTATGAATCATCGCCCGGCCGGCCGCGAAGTTTCAGGATCACTGGAATGATCTCGATGGCCTCGTCGAGATCATATAGAGTGGCCTCGGAATACTTCCCGAATATTCGTGATAGATTGGAGATTATATATAAGCAGACCTAAGGCGAATGATAGTCAGTTCACTTCAGTTAATCATTGAGTGTTGAATAGATATTAGTTGTAAAGTTATAAGAGTAGTTTAGAGTGTTAAATTGTATACAGTGGTAGTGAATAAAGAGATTATTAGTTGAAAATAGCAGAGTTGTAATTCTGTTAGAAACCCACTAGAAAAACGGGACAATATGGTAATACCGCTGTAATATGTACTTTTTAACAATTTAGTTGAAATGGTAAAGATAGGCCAAATAATGAGATCTTTACAGAGATTATAGGGATTATTTTCGTTAGTAATCAGCATTATAAGATCCTTTACACAAATAGTGCACTATACCTATAAAATTCCACCTTTCCCATTGGTCGATCCGCATGGCCCTCCGCTCGCTTCGCTCGCTACGGGGGCTCAAGAAAAGGAAACTAACCAGGTGCTAACCCAATCTAACCCAAAACATACCTAAAATGAAGAAAAAAAGCTGTTTAGAAATATAATCTTTAAAAAAAGATAAAAAAAGCCACGGGGTTCGAACCCGCGTTTTCCAGGTGAGACCCAACGATCTAAACCTCTACACCACGAGAGCTCTTGACACAAATCGATTGCATCACGCAGACGTATCGTAATACGAGATGGATCGACCAATAGGAGAGGTCGATTTTTACATAGTGCACTATTTGTGTGAAGGATCTTTAAACGCTAGTAATCAAATTTCCTTTAATCCTATTGTGTATCATTTGCAGAATTTTATATAAGTAACAAGATGTGAGGGTTATTATATTGTTACTTTTAAAATACTGTTTACTTCGCGTCGCGTGCGAGTGGCGCGCGTCGCAACAAGTCTGTACGCACCTTTAGGCGGCGCAGCGCGGCGTAAGAATTCATAGCAATCAATAGGGAACTTGCACAAACAAATAAAAACCGAAATAAATGCTAAAAACCAGATGTGGACATCCTATAAAAAAGTTTAGTAAAAAAAGAATCTATTAATTAAATTCATTATGGCCAAAATCTTGAAATAAAAATGTCAAGAAATTCGAATTATTCCAGGCGCTCGGCAAACCCGCGTTCACTGGTCGTGACGTAGAAGAGCATAATCAGTTTGTCGGCGCGCCGCACAGTGCTTTGAGAGAATGGGATAAATGGACAAAAATCATTAATTATTCTAGTTGTGCTCAACGGATTTAAACTAAATAATAACCCAAACTAACCCTAACATAGTTAACATAGTAAATAATAACCGTTGAGTAGCTAATACACTAAGCTATATCTGACACACAAAAATCTGAGTTTAGGTGTTTATAAAAAATGTATGCTGGCTGTACGCTATGAAACTTTTCATATTTCTGGATTCAGTATAACACAAAACGGCAAAAAAGTCGTAGGTTTTTCATCGCACAATTTTATTTTTTATAATAATTTAACATTATATACAAATGATAATAATAATAATAATAATAATAATAATAATAATAATAATAATAATAATAAGACATACATATAGGTAATCATAATTCAATAAATTTTGACATAGATTTAAAATTATACTACTAACTTCAATTAACATAGAACTTCAAAAAGAAGGTACCCAGAAAAAATAAAGATCTTAAAATGGTTAAATAATATAATAAACATTCTTAGAAAAAGGAAAGGAAGTTCAAAATTGTAAAATTGCTACTCATTATGTAAATAAATGAAAATGTATATTAAAAGAAAATAATCATTAGATCCCTAAGCAAAAAAAAAAACATAACTTTTATTGTTGAAAATAGCTTAGAAAAAATTATTCGCTTTCCGGAAGGTCAGAACTGTCTGAACTTTGCAAGTCAAGTTCGCCAATATCTGAAGGCAAAATATCTGAATACTGTTGCAAACAAAAAAGTCTATTTTCAAATATTCTGTGACATCATTTATGTTATCCTGTCGTGATTTGAAAGTTGTAGTCTTTCTGGAAGATGATATAAATAGATCTGAGGTAAGTAGTAGATTATTCCTAATGTCCTTATTTGAGCATTTTCTAGAAGTTTTTCTTGTGTGGTTCAAACGCACTTTTCGGACCTCTTTATGTCTTGCTTCAAGTGCATCCTCGGTTAGTTGCTCTATGGGCAAATCAAAAAGTTGTATTATCTCAATTCCATGAACTAGAATCTTATGGATACTGCAAGGCATATAGTACCAAGGATATAATTATCGATTTTCTCGATTCCCTCAAAATCCGTTGAAACTGCACCAACTTGATTTTTTTGTCCTATAGACACAACTCTTAAAATTTATGAAAATTTTAAAATAAGTTCTTTGTTAATACCGGTTATCGCGGAACTTAACTCCGGGTTTTGAAAAAACCTTCTAGCCATATTCCCATAATTCGTGGATCCATAGCCTGATTTTGGTTTGTCAATAATTAATCCCATTTGAACTTTAAAACCATTCTGAAGTTTTCGTTTTTGGTTTTCAACAAGTTTTTTCTTTCCAGGGTCCTTAACTTGCCAACACTTTATTGGCAATATATAACAAACATTCAAAACAACGAATCCATGAATGAAGGGAAGGTAGGCCAAAGTTCAGATTTTCAATTTTTGTCACCCTTTCGAAAACTTTATCTGTGTTCATCTCCTTGAAAGACGAACCGCAAATAAAGCACGTTTGCGTTGAGTTTATTCCTGATAAAGTATTGATACAGCTACCATCTAACATTGTAAAATGAAGAATATATTGCAGAGAAATCTGTACCTTTAATGTGAATGTTTAAATGTCGTATTTGTGCACATTGGTACAATACACGCCTTATGAGCTGTCTTTTTTTCCATTTTAGTTCAAATCACAAAATACAAACCAAAAACACTGTCACAGACAAAACAAAAAATATTACAATCCACTAAACCCAAAAACTTAAAGCCCAACGAATTCAGTTAGTCGTACGAACAACTACCCAAAAAACAAAATATTTTGGTCGCATTGAAAACACGTACGAACTCGCACGAATTCGTAAGAAATAATCGTAAGCAATATAACCACAAATATGT
>MU181919.1:884939-936166 GCA_016904865.1 Pissodes strobi
CACGAATTCGTAAGAAATAATCGTAAGCAATATAACCACAAATATGTCAATATAAGCATTTGTTTCCTTTCGACGACTTCTTACGAATTCGCATGAATTCGTACGAGCAAAATTTCGTACGAATTCTTGTTGTGCCTCCCTTTCGGAGGACAAATAGCTCTGCTACGAGGCAATTGGTTTTTACACCCCGCTTCCGGCGCTTAGACAGAGGCAGAGCTACCCTACTGCTTGTGTTACACGTTACTCCAATTTGAGAGGCCTTGTATTCGGGGTGGGATCCTCCAGTATGACGGGCCTGTTTCCCTGGTGATTCCCGACTCTTGCACACAACTATAATCTATGAACAGCATACGTAGAAATAGTCCCACGGCAACATACGGCTGCCCCCGCCCTGGATACTGGCGTCAATGGATATTTCAGGCCAAATATCAATGAAACGGAACAGACTATCCTGGCTATGACGTCCGATTCTTCCTCGGGGAGCCCAAACGGTTCCTGAACGATTGCCACGGGTCACCCAAAATGGCGACGGATAGCCGATGTATTGATTCAACCGACAACGAAGCGGAAGCTGTTCTTAAATGGTCCACATGTTTTTTGATGTTCATTGATTCTACGTAAGTTGCAAGTTTTATTATTTCCAACAGCATCAAAATCATCTTCATTCATGCTTTTTCGATTAGGCTTTCCTTTGACCGTGTTTTATTTGTTCAATTAGTAGTGACTGTTGAAGTTCTGCTTGTTATTAGGAATGATGATTCAGCTGTTGATGTCCTGCTTGGAGTTCGGAATGATGGCTCAATTGATGATGTGCCAGACGTATAGAGCAGTAAGAAACATGCATTTCCTCTTTCATTTCAGTATTGTAATCGATATTTTCGTGTTCATCATTTTCACTCTGAAATAACCTTTTAATTTAAAAAAAACATTGCCTTAATACATAGTTTTTACTTTCAGTTTCCGGATATAACTAAAGAATGCATACAATTGCCTGAGATAATAACAGAAGATGCAGTTTTCGTAATTGAGGAAGCGCCATTGATGGTATACACATATAAAAATAGTTAATCCAATGGAATGATTTGTAACGGAGGTGTACATTGTCATTGAATTACTGAACACAACGTTTGATGACAAACTTTTGGAAAAGCACTTAAATTACCTGCTAATAATGAAGTTTATTTTTATAGCAAATGATTCTTTTACATTATATGAAAATATTTTAAAACCTTTCCTGTAAAATATCTAAGTAAAGAACAAAAACAATGAGCGAGTCTACTAGTACTCGAGGCAATGGTGTGTAAACATATCCTATATCGACATGCACAAATATTTGAGCAGCCCTCGTAGAATCACTGCCCATGGTTATGGTGTCACAGCCGCTTGCACATTTCCGTCCCCATCGGCTTGCACATTTCCGTCCCATGTGCCGAGATTTACCTTCATACCGCCGCGCAAGATGTTTACACATCAAAAATATTATTTAACTTGTCTCTGATTTAGCTATCGTCTTAGCGCACAGCAGAAATTGCTTTCCGAATTTCATCCAATGGATTTGAAGTGTTTCACACGGCAATTTATATGATGCCAGAAGAAAAATTACTAAATTGTATTAGCGGCAGTCGTTTCACACAATTTTTTTGAGACGAAATACCTTAGACGAAGGATCGTCTAAGCGAAATACAGATAATTACATCCCCAAAACATACGTTGATTTTGAAGTTATAGCTACAAGTGATCATCGTGAAAGGCGATTGACGCAATGTAATGATGCTTGACGGCTTGCAGTTTTTTTTGAATCGAAATTCATGGCGCGATGCTAAAGAAAACCGAGGCATACATTATTATTGCTATTCTTTCAGGTTTAGGGTCAGTTCCGTGGCAAGACAATTCGCATAAAAATAATTGGAATTTAATTTCTCAACATTAATTAAACCCTTTAGATTCTACAGCCAATTATTTAAGCTAAAAAATGTCAAATTTTACCTGTGAATATTTCGAAAATTAAGTTTAAGTATATCTATTATTCCCAAAGCAATGCCTTGAATTCAAAAATTTGGAAATGTATATGATAACCCATTCAAAATTAAATGGTTGCAACTTACCCAGGTCAACACCTTGTGACATGAAAATATAGTAACAACAAGTCGCAAGTATCAAGTATCCCACTACACGTGATAGAACCACCGATCTAAGGTCGGTGGATAGAACTAGAAGTGGATACTTCTATATTACGGTTGCTATTCTAGAGGGTTCCGAGTTTTATTAATTAGTTTCCATATATTCTAAGGTTATTCTGTTTATGTGGTTGCCTACATTAAGTTGTGTTTTATTGAATAAATCGTGACGTGACGTGACGGGGCAAATCGTGACGTGACGTGACACGGTCTTGAAAAATTACTCTCATGAAACTAAAGAAGTATTCACTTCAATAAAAATATATTTTTTCTTATACTTAAAAGTTTGTCGAGAAACCTTTTTCTTTACGATAAAACCATTTGTGAGATAGGGTATGATGATCATCATCCGTTACGTTCAAGCAAATTACATTAAGTGTCGAGGCCTTCTTGAGCTGTCGTAAGAAGCCAATATATCAAAATACCACACGTACATAAATAATGTTACGTTACCAGATGTTTTATCTGTTCGTTTTGATTTTCTCACCTTTTAAGCTCTTTTCGAAAAACACTTCGTAAATTATTAATTTTCCTCTTAACAGTATCTACTAATTCTTGCACTTTTAGGTGATCAGCTTTTCGTAGGCTTTATTGTTTCGCGTCTATTTGAATAAGATTTGCTTTTTATTTTCTACCGACAAGGTAATTATTGTCTGTACAAATTAATAAATTTGCTTATAAATGCAGTACTATTGCTCGATGCAATAATTTTGATACGACATAACGTACGATTTTTCCAACAAGTTTAAAGTTGAGAACTTAAGATTCATCTGGTATTGACAATATCACGTTGACAATATTTGGCAAGTTGCCTGATTGTACGCTGAGGGTTCTTGTTGTTGCAATCAATCAATCTTTTGACGTGGGCCAATTCCCATTCCAGATAGTTTGAAGTCGGCTCTGGTGAAGTTTCTGTTTGCGGGTGGAAATATCGAGGATCCATCTTATTATTACCTTACTTCGCTTCTTCCAACATTATCTAAAATAGTCGAAAAAAGCGTAAAATCTAGAATGATGGATTGTCTTTGTTGAACGTTAACCAATTTGGATTTCGTAATAATAAAAAAACATGCGATGCAGTGCTTTGCGGCTTTTGACTGTGTCGTTCGAGAAATGTTGCTACAGAACTTCCCTATTACCCTATTATGGGTTTAGGGGTATTGCCGTGAGCTGGCTACAGTCGTATTTAACAGATAGAAGACAATTTGTTACGGGTCTAAATGGTTTGTCATCAGGTCAAAGCATTGGACATGGGGTTCCTCAACACTCAGTGCTTGACCCACTCTTATTTCTTATATACATTAACGATCTGGCTTGCACTGACACTGATGGAACCTTTACATTATTTGCTGATGATACATCAAAATTGTGCTTGGGAACAGATATTAACATTTTGAGGTATACCATTGATCGTGATATTAATGCTATAATGGAGTGGTGCAAAAGTGACAAGTTGATATTCAATATTGCAAATTGTTTTGACTTTTAAGTGTTCTGTATTAGATGTAATCCTAAATGGTTTTTTGATATAAATATGTACAAAAAATGTATTAAAAAATGATAACGATATCATTAATGTTTGTTAGTTTTGCTATTTTTTTTTATTTTAACTTACTTTTCAATACTTTTCCTATAAGACCCTATATATGAAAATTATTTTTTCAACGGTATAAGGTGAAATAACTGCAGAACATTTAAATTCTTTTAAGCCTCATCCTGTATCCAAATAACGAAGTGTCACTAGCATTCGTTCGTTCATGGCTGTAACTGCTTTTCCCATTTTTGTATTTTTCTTTGATATTAAAGGCTTCACCATTGCTAAAAGCTCATTGAGACATGTGTCATCCCTTCTGAGATAGTTCCTAAGATCATCTGTAGCACTAGTTCTCAGCTTTCGCACTAATCTCATATGCGATAAAACATTACGTTTCAACAATTAATCTTTTATTCAAAAACGCTTATTTGCCTTTGTTATTGGCTCTTGTAATAATAAAAGTACAAGAAGTTCTTCTTGCTCTATTTCTGATAATTTTGGTTAAAAATGTTTTTCACTACAGAGAAAACACTTTTGTGTGTGTAGTGAAAGTTCAGTTCTCTTCGAGTTGAAAAACTGTGAACTGTGAGTCTATCGTTTGAGTTAACTGAAAATGCTGTGTAGCTCGAGAAAGTTTAAATCTTCAGTTCAGATCGGGCAGTCTTGGGACTGCAGACGAACTGTATGTGAATGGGTACCTTTATATATTATTTACGTATCCGAATAAATCCTAGAGGTAAACATAAACGAGATTTATCCGAATAAAACCTATAGGTAAACGTAACTAAGAGTTCATCTGATCTGAATTCATCTGCATAGTAGCAACAAAGCATATTAAGTATCACCGGTTGTAATCTGATGATTTGTGGCATTAAAAATCATATTGACAAATACCCTTTTATCAGTATCTAATATTTTTTGTAAAATTTTGTTAGGAAGATTTTACAGGGTGTACATACCTAGCGTTCACGTAATTAATTTGGTAAAGCAATAATTAAATTACTTTATAGATAATGGAATATCGCTACCTATTGTGTTCGCAGGGAAACTAGGTCAATTCCATTTTGATTAATGATACAACGTTATTTGCCACGTTTCCTTTGAGTTAATTGAATGATAATATCGATGTAGAACTCCAGAACGCTTAAATATTCCTTCCGGTCATAAATTATAATACGCAATGACGTGAAATACTAATATTCAAAGCGATGGTGTATATGTATAATGATATATACTTAGTATATTGATTCTTTTTAGATGTTTGCATGAGTGATATTACAATATTTTTTATGCACAATTAAGTGTAATATAGGATAGAGGTCGTTCTAGGCTGTGGAGAGTGGGACCTGGCCCCCCACTTTTTGAGGTGCTTGAATAATTTATGTAAATTATAATATTATTATCATTTGGAGGCGGACAAGATTATTTCGGCTCCTAATTATTTGTATTGTGGATCGACATTTTGTCTAAACTTCTGGTCTATTAGTTTTAATCGTAAAATTAAGGATATTTTATTATGCAAAAACTAAAGATAAACCATTCTGCTATTTATTTATTCCTATTTACTGTCATGTATTACTATCATAAATGAAACATTCTTTCTATTCCATGCAAAAAAATTTAATCCAAAAGGATTTCTAATAGTGGCGTAACAGAGCGCTTTCGGTCTAAGTCATCATCAGTGTTACCTGAAAAGTAAGTAAAAGAATCACACACAGACACCCATTGGACGTACTGTTTGCCAAATGAAAGAACCTGCACGGAAAGAATGCGGGCAAAAAATATCCTCGCATATTTAGATGCTGCCACATTTTTTTTCCAATAATCTTAATTTATTTTCTGTCTAGTTTCCTATGGTGAATTTACATATTTAAATTTCCTACTTGAATACTTAATTTTGTTATTTTCCTTAATACTACTGTCTTCTATTATTTACTATTTCATTTACACAGGGAAATACGGAATACGCAATAAGTATACTATAATATTTATCATGTTTATATTTTATTCGCCTTCAAGCTATTTAAAATACGCGACAATAGGCAACAGTGCGACGTTTACTTGATTTTTAGCGGGGAGGCAACTTCGTGATTGGTCGCAGGATATATTAAATACATTTTGACCCTAGACCAACACCTAATTTTTTTTACATATTTTAAAATTTCGGCAGCGACTTGCTTTAGCCATTGGCGTGGAAATTGCCGATGCCGAACTGTGTGGTTATTTATATTATTTGGTTAGTAGGGTCTGGTGATATATAGGTTTTGTCGATTTTGGAAATTCTCTTTTTTCACTAGAAAGGGGGTGTCCTATATAGTAGTTTAAGCCAAAAAAGTCGAAAGATCCGCTACATTTGAACCGAAAAAATGCCCTCAAAGTTCGAGTTTTGACACAAATTTTCAGCACCACTTCACAAAAGCACTAGAAATGTAAACAAAACACATCTGAAAATCAATTGTCGGGTGAAAATATTAACTAGGATACATTTGCGTCGAACGAGAGACCTCCGTTTTGTTCCGGTCCTAATTTAAAGCGACTCATAGCCATAGCCCCATTAAACAAAATTAAATTTTACTTGTAAATATCCATCCTCCTTTTTACTGTCAACTGTCACAATAGCCAAAACAAAGATTTTTAAGAAGGCACACTGTTGCCAGACGTTTACTGTAGTTTCGTTAGCAAAATTCATTAGAAAAATGGTGCGCTATAAGCGCAGCTTATTCACTACCAGCTAGTCATCTTGCGGCGGCAACCTTTGATTTGGGAAAGTCAATAACCAAGTTTTGCAAATTTTAGAAGAGGATCATGACTAAATATTGTTTTAAACGCCTGGGCATCTGAATAATATCTACTTTTGACAGTTCGTTTAATTTAAAATATGCTTTTTCTACTAGCGTGCGTAAAGTACTCACTTTACGCACTCTCTAAGATTCGTAAAATAGGCTTTTTTATGTGCAGTGCCTAAAATAAGTTATTTTACGCACTAGTGCGTAAAGTAAATCTGACATATTTTTTGACATTTAGGGCAATGCGTAAAATAATTTATTTTACGCACTAGTGCGTCAAGTAATTTAATAATATTTTTGTTTTTTCATATATTTTTCGGTAGTAGAAAAAATGTTGCATGCTACTCATGTGTAAAGTACCCTTTTTTATTCAATTTCAGTTAAATTTTTTATCAATATTCCCATTCATAAAAAAGGTTCACTTTACACACTTGTTGCATATATAACTATTTTATCGTCTAAACTCCATTTAAAAACTATTTTAAAACGCACAATTGTATAAAAATCCGAAATTTCTGAACCTCTCAGGGCGATAGCCGAGGCTTCCGACGAATTTGTCATCTATTTTGAAGCGAAAATTAATTTTAAATTCAACTGTGGAACTGAACCGCTCAGGGCGCAGTGCCCGACACTCTAACTTTCCGATTTCGATAGAGTTGACTAGCTGGTAGTGAATAAGCTGTACTATAACTGTCTCTACTCTTTTTTTTATTTAGGTGAATGATTTTTTTATTGCAGTAGCACGTCCTATATTGCTCGACGAGCGGTGTGTATGCGAAGATGTTGATTGACACGGTTCTTGAATAGTTGGTTTGGGGAACAGATGTCCTGAGAGCATATTCGCATGTAATAGGCAAGATGTCCATTCGGCAATGCCGATCGTTTCTTCATATGTGAAGTGCACGATAGCATTTAGTCAGATGTCGTGACTGTTACATAGAATCAACAAATAAGTCTTCAATTATTTTAACACTTCATGCATGGCCCTCCGCTCGCTTCGCTCGCTACGGAGGCTAAACAAACAGAAACTAACCAAGTGCTAACCAAAACTAACCCAAAATAAAAAAAAGTTAAATAAAAATTTTGGATTAGTTTTGGTTAGAACCTGGTTAGTTTCTATTTGTTGAGCCCCCGTATAGAGAGCGAAGCGAGCGGAGGGCCATGCATGAAGTGTTTAAATGGGAGTGAGTTCCACAGTGATGCAGTGCGCCAGACAAAGGAGTTCTTGTAAAGCGATGTTCTAGCTGTTTTCAGTTGTACGACGAACCGGTGCGCTCTTGCCGTCTATCGTGACTGTCTGACAGGCGTTGTCAGGGGCGGGATAAGGCGGGCCAAATCCTGGGAACATCTGCCGTAAAAGTATCTGTAAAACAGGGATTTCTCGGTCACATGTTTGCGGTGTTTCAGACTATCCAGATTCCGGGTCAACTCCGGGTCACCGACGAGACGCACAACTCTCTTCTGAACGGAATCCAGTAGCTTTAGGGTGTGCTCTGGCGTGGCACCCCAGATGTGTCAGCAATATTCTAAGCACGGTCTTATTTGCGCTTTGTAAAGCAAGAGCAACTGCTGCGGTGTATACATTTTTTGTTGCGAAATAGCGTACCAAGCTTCTGGGAAGCTGATTTTGCGACGTTAGCAACGTGGTCATGTCAGGACATATTGCTGTTGACCGAGACCCCCAGTAGTCCGATTGAATGAAGATGAAGGGATGGTCGATCCTGCCATAATGATATCATTGCCCGCCGTATGGTAAACGTGGCTGCTTGGATGATTGTTCAATGTGCATTTGCATTCATGCATCGGAATAAAAGAGACACTCATACGATTACACTATTCCTTTGTATGTATATATTCGTCAAATATTTCACTTCATACATGGCCCGCTCGCTCCGGGGGCGTAACCAAACAAACTCAACCCAAACTAACCCAAGACATTCCCAAATGAGGAAAAACAAACTAAAAAATATTTGCATTTTCGACTGACAAATTAATTTTTTTTTATTTCCGGCATGCCTTGGGTTAGTTTGGGTTAGTTTTGTTTGGTTGCGCCCCCGAAGCGAGCGAAGGGTCATGCGTGAAGTGGAATATTAAATATACTTAAATAGTAAACAACACTGTTATTCCCCATAAGAAAATGTGCAACTTTTGGAAACACTGTGCCAGGCCCCCGGTGTCGGTTACTAAAATTTCATTATTTTCACGTTACAATTTCAATATTTTCACGTTACACCTGGAAAAGTCGTAGTGGAAGTTAGCCCTTCTAGGGCAATTTAGGCTCAAAACGCGGATATTTTTTCTGCTCAAATGTGGCGAATCCTCCGATTTTTTTGGCTTAAGCTACTCTACTCTAGCGAAAAAAAAGAAAATTTTTAAAATCGACACAACCTCGCCCAAGCTCTAACTAAGCCGGATAGAGATCTTTACTGGCTGAATTTTCTTACGAAAAAGGCCATAATTGAAAATAGACTAGACTAGACAACCTATATATCATCAGATCCTTAATTTGATGAATCTTTGAAGATTTTTAACCTTTCTTATATTTTTCTTGCATTTGGTGATTATTATACGCGGTTAACTAATTTTTATATATTTCGGATAACTCTCTTAACTGAACTCTCTAAATTAAAATTTTTATTACATAACAATTCCGAACGTTCTATAAACAGCGTTTTGGAACATACTTGCTTCAATATTGCCTAGCTTTTAATACAAAAATTGAATGCTAGAGAATTTATATGAATTAGCTACGATAAACCGTTTTTTTCCAAATTAAGCGACGTCATCAATGACGTAAATACCAAACCTTCGGGAAACGAACTCTACTTATTATTACAACATATTTATGTAATACATACAACAAATAATATCATAGAATACTATCCTTATTATAAAAATGAGATATTATTATATGGCATATTTTGTACTATAAGACTAATATAAAAAAAACTGTAATTAATTTTAACATCTTAAACTAATCAATATTATCAATAATAATATGGTAAGAATAACCTCGTGCGCCTATGGGAAGGCAAGATTTTTTTACGTGCTAGTCCTCTACCCCCTTCAGTCGTTGTTAAGGTTCACTCGCTTGGCGCACTATATATCTCGAGACATTCCTCGTAAGTTTTTTGTGGCGTTTCAGTACATGGAAGAATATTATATAACAGCTCAATACTCAATACCATACTGAGGGACTGGGACATGGATTATGAGAAATGCAGACTATAAAAAGCAATGTGTTAATGTGATATGGAATACTGTAGCTGAAAATCTCCAAGAAATGTATTTTACAAAATGGGGAATCACGTTTGACCCTATCAATAATGTACTTTTAAATCATCAAGAGATGCAGGCAATGCCAAACGAAAAAGCCTACAAAAACTAGACGACACACGAAAAACAGTTTAGCGGCCCTAACCATGGAAGAATATATAAAATGGTCGCCATCTGGGGTGAAATAATTCCAATTAGTTTGCAGCAGAAATTTTATTTGATAGTCTCTGTAGAGCACCCGTGGAGAGGTGAGAAAGTTGCAAACTATTTCTTCAAACTATGTTTTCCTCTCCGTGAAATTGTTTTACAATTTATGAAATTTGCTTAGAATTATTTTGTTCTTCGATTCAGAACAACATCAAGTATAACCCCCTCTTTTAAATAAGACACCGGAAGCAGGAGCACAAAAAGTGTGATAGCAAATGGCTGGTACCGTACCTAACACCAAAAATACCCAATTTTGTCCGGTACGTCTCTTTAAGATTCTTATATCCAAGCGTTCCGCCAAAGTCACAACGAATAGACTCTTTTTGATAGTCAATCCATCCTGTCAAGACAATAATTTCACTCATTGATATAAGAACTCGCCTGTGTGCAAAAACGAATTGTCCAAATGGACTAGAGAAGCTGCCAAGAAAACAGGGTTAAATATTAAAGATATACAAATAACAAATCATTCTATGCAGTCAGCAGCCGTAAGTAATCTTGCCAAAGCACGGGTAAGATGAGCACCAATTTATACAAATCACTGGGTATAGTAAGGCTGATTCAATTAAACCTTACCTGTAAATAGATAATGACCATCATACAAATATTATAAATGCATTAAGGAACGAGGGCGCAACAGAAACTCAAAAGCCGTCTCCAAAAAACACCAGAAAAATATGCAAAACCCAGAGGGACAATCTTCATCATCAGTGGCGTAGCTAGAAATGTCGGCGCCGGGGGGCAAACCTATCCGCTGGCGCCTAAAACAAACCTATATTTTGTGTAATACGCAAATTAGTCAAAAAATAATACATCATACTATTAAACGTATATTTTTTATTTACAAGACGAAAATTGATCGATTACTTGATAAAAATTAATTTTTTGGGCAAATTCATTTTCTATTATTGCCAGGCTATTTAGCCTTGTCTGGCTAATGGTACTTCTTAAAAAAGAAACTCCGAAAAACACATTTCTACGACCGAGATTATCAGAATTTTTGTCTTTGAAATCGCATGCCGCCTTACGCAGCTTATTTACAAATTTGCATTCACCACATGCCGCCGCGCCGGGATATTTCTTTTTCATTCCACGTAGAATAAATAATAAATACCGTGACACAAAATGTATTGGTTGGATAAAAAGTTTAATACATATTTTGGTCTTTGATCTTTGATTAATTTAATTAATTTAAAAACTCAGTTAAGCTCATGAGCATTGTTAGCATTAGCATATTTACAAATTCGGAGCGGCGCGGCGCCTAATTTCTCTTGGCGCCGTGGGCCTTGCCCCCCAGGCCCACCCGGTAGCTACGCCGCTGCTTCATCTTCAAGTTTCATCCCATAATGCAGCATTAAATGAGGTAAAAAAGTTTTAAATATTCCTGTTGTATACTAAAATTGCAGCTTCTATATTAATTGTTAACTAAACCGTAAATAACTGTTGATCCTTTAGCTGAGCTGAACACTGACGATCTTATTTTTTGTATCAAATTTTGCAATTTTCATGTTTATAAAATGTTGGTAAATAAAGTCTTGTTTTGAACTGAGGTATTTATTTTCTTGGCTCAGGAAATAATCTTACCAAACATCCCTCATGCATCTAATTTTTCCTATGGAAAGATTAGAATACTCAATTCTATACTCTACGCGCCGAACAGATTCACCAATCGCGGAAACAATTATTCGTCTAATTTTATGATTGAATCGACCCAATGTTTTGTTTTTCATTTCGATTTTTCTTATCCATAATACAAAAAATAAAAATAGAGTGTGTTAATCAAAGTTCCTATGATTGGAATCAATGGAATCTTGAAATAAGAATAATTATTGTATCCGAGTTTTCCGTCTTTGGTGAATCTGTTATCTGTTCGGCGCGTCGAGTATAAGTATCCTTTAGTTCAATAAATACTATTCGCGCAAGTGGAAAAATCGTCGTCCTCCACTCGGGTTTTCAAAACCATTAATGGTCTGCTATTTGCCAAACCAAAGTAATTAATAGTATATTATTTTATATAGAGGAAAAGTGATACTTTTCATGGCGCGCTCGTGTTTAACAGCCGAACGGAGTGAGGCTGGTAATAGAGAGCAAGCCATGAAAAGTAACTTTTCCTCCAAATAAAATATGCTGTTTTTTCTTCAAATGTCGACAAATTAATGCAAAAATATGTCTTTTTGATAGTAATAATAATAATTATTTTCCATCGCTTGTCTTCCGATATGATTACATCGTAGTTTCTGAATCACCATACCCATCGATACGTTTTTAAAGCATACAATTTTTTATCTTCAACCCGAGCCTGCTATCGCACCTCGATGCTTCATTCTGTTTTCTGTATCCATCGAATACGTTGAGAAAACGTTCTGTGTTTGTGTTTGTGAAATAAAATGTCGAAAAGAGGGAAAATATATTGTCCAGTTCCTCAAGTAAGTGTTAATAAATTGTCTATATAGAACTAGGCTGGGGCCTAATATTTACGAACAAATATCTACGTACAATGATACAATGTACAGTTGATAAGTTGTATTGAGGTTTACGCTAAGTCCACTAATTACAACTAGACTGTTTAAATAATTAGAATAATTAAAAAACCTTGCATATAAGCCGGGGGTTATTAAATTCATATTCATGCAGGTTTTCAGTAAGGCACAATACGTTGCTCAACCGAGAGAAATAGATAATAAGGTACATAGACGAAGGCCTTGTAATATTTGCGTACGAATAGCACTCGATCAAAAAATTCGTCTTGCCGTGGGCATAGAAAAAGAATACGTCCAAGCCGAGGGCTTCGCAATACAAAAAATTCTTATTATCATTCTTATTATAAATTATTAATTGGTTAAGCCTATGGTCGAGGACCTAACTATTCGACTTCCCCACAAAGAGTTGGTTAGTTAGATCGAGTTAGATAGTGCATAAGCCGAAGGTCTTATAATTCGCATACAAATAGCATTCAATCGACAAATTATTGCCGAGGGCATAAAAAAATAATATGTTTAGGCCGAGGGCTTCGCAATACAAAACATTCTTAATATTATTTTTTTTATAAATTATTACTTGATTAAGCTTAGTGTCGAGGACCTAACTATTCGACTTCCCTACAAAGAGTTAGTTGGATTGAGTTAGATAGTGCATAGGCCGAGGGCCTTATAATTTGCATACAAATAGCACTCAATCGAAAAATTCTTGCCGAGGTCATAGGAAAAGGATATGTTTAGGCCGAGGGCTTCGCAATACAAAACATTCTTAATATTATTTTCATTATAAATTATTAATTGATTAAGCCTGGGGTCGAGGACCTAACTATTCGACTTCCACACAAAGAATTGGTTAGATGGAGTTAGATAGTCCATAGGCCGAGGGCCTATAATTTGCATACAAATAGCACTCAATCGAAAAATTCTTGCCGAGGGCAGAGAAAAAGAATATGTTTAGGCCGAGGGCTTCTCAATACAAAACATTCTTAGTATTATTTTTATTATAAATTATTAATTGATTAAGCTTAGGGTCGAGGACCTAACTATTCGACTTCCCTACAAAGAGTTAGTTAGATTGAGTTAGATAGTGCATAGATCGAGGGCCTGATAATTTGCACTCAATTGAAAAATTCAGATTGAGTTAGAGAGTGCATAGGCCGAGGGCCTCATAATTTGCATACAAATAACACTCAATCGAAAAATTCTTGGCGAGGGCATAGAAAAAGGATAGGTTTAGGCCGAGGGCTTCGCAATACAAAACATTCTTAATATTATTTTTATTATAAATTATTAATTGATTAAGCCTAGTGTCGAGGACCTACCTAATCGAATTCTCCACTATAAGTTGGCTATTGACTTACTAAGAAGTGATCGTTTATTATGCCAACTCCAAACTTGTCACCGCCAAATAATAATCAGATACACTTGTGTGTATAATATTTCCCCTGTTTATGCAGCAATAATCAATTCCAATTGGGACAAAAAAGTATATATTTCTAATATGGTCGTGGACCCATTTAATTAAAATTGCTATCATGGACTGACTCCTTATTGTCTGCAAAATAGCTGTATATTTTACAGACTGTTAGCTGTTTTGACTAAAATATTACCCGCAGACTATTGTCTGCAACATAGCTGCATACCTTACAGGGTGTTATGACAAAACATATTTGGCATTAAGGCGGTGGGCCATATTTTCTGAGGGATAGCCGTGGGCTATTCAGTAAATTCTATCATCACGTGAGCGATTAAAAGGCTGTGAGCCAACAGTATATATTTTAATATGGTCGTGGACCTATTTAATTAAGATTGCAATCATGGACTCCTTATTGTCTACAAAATAGCTGCATATTTTACAGGGTGTAAATTGTTTTGACTAAATTATCTCCTAAAGACTATAGTCTGCAAAACAGCTGTATACTTTACAGGGTGTTAGTTATTTGACTAAATATCTCCCGCACATTATTTTGTGCAAATTTAATTATTTGCAAAGGTTCCTACAACACCAATTGGGGCATGGGCCAACAGCTGTAAGAGCCGTTAGCTAACAACACCAACCATTTGTCATGCTTGGCTGATGCACTTTACTGTTTTGCAATGTGCATAATGCTCCTGAATGATTTAAGATTTATTATAAATACAGAAAAAGTCAGTTAATACCATCATAAAAATAACTTACCTAGGATACTTAGGACTTAATTCAGAGGACCGTTGCCTCGACCGTTTCTTTACCTCTTAAGAAAATGAATTCAATAAAAGAGGCAATTTAAAAAATATGTTAACAAAACAGGTATTACAAATCGAGATTTTGCAAAAATTATTGGGGTTTTGGTAGCAGCGACTCCTGCCGTTCCTCGGAGTCGTCATCGTATCAAAAGACAAGGGCGCGCAAAATTTAAAGGCTTAATAGGAAAGTCGTACAATGAGAGAATATTAATTTCAAATGATACAAAGCAAATTATTAGCTGGTGAATAGACAATCTAAAATATACTGTAAATATGAAGCCCAGTACGTTTTCATTGGAATTTTGTTTTTTTTTCTTATGCGTCTGCGTCTCCTACAGGCTGCTGTAACGGCCAAAAATGCGAGTGTTGGGAAGAAGCCGACAAGTCTAAGCATATTAATTACCTTGAAATTAAAGCTGCTTGTCATGGTTCGAAATTAAAGTTAAGGATTAAATCGAGTCTTACTTAGAATCGATAATAAGAAGGCAATATCCTGCATTAATCGTGGGGGAAGCGTAAAATATCGAAACTTAACCAATATAACCTTTCACATTTTAGGCTGGTGTGAACAAAACGTATAACACTCTTTTCATCTTATATCGCTTCAAAAGAAAAAAGGAAGCCGATAAGGCATCAAGACAAACTTCCGTTGAAACAGAATACGAACTAAACAAGTATATCAGAAAATAATAAGCGGTTAAATTTATTTGCAACTTATTATAATGCAAAATGCAATAAATATATTTCCTGGTTTCCGGATGCAACCTCCACAGCAGTCGATGCATTTACAATTTCTTGGCATGATGAGTATTTTTACGCTTTTCTCTTGTTTTCTATGATATTTAGTGCTTTAGATAAATCTATACAGGATGAAGCCACCGGAATATTGGTAGTACCTGTATGGCTATTACAACCCTGGTATACCTTGTTTCTTAGTTTATTAGTTGGGAAACAGTTGACTTTTAAATCGAGTAAAAATTGGTTACTCTCTATAGAGACGGCTAATTTTCCTGTCTGAGAAGCATTTCTTCAAAGAAGCGTTTCCGGTCACGCCATCCCAATAATGTTTGCATCCATGTCAGAAGGAACTTGGAAACAGTACAATGTTGTGATTTTAAAATTGGTTTACTTGTACTTGTGTTGATAAAACACCAGTTTTTAGTATTTTTACTTTATGTACAGTTGCGGACATAAAATTTGGGGCACTGATTTGACATTTTGTGACTTTTTAACGAATTTTGGTAAATCAGGCTTTTACTTTCTACCTATATTACCTTTATTATTATTATACCGTTCTAAAAGATGATATGTAATTTAAAGTAAATATCCAAAATAATTAATCTATTTTTTTCAAATTATGTTGCATCAATCACAAACTTTTAAAACAAAATTTACTAATACAATAATTCCGAATGAACACCTAACTATATTTAATAATAAAAATGTGAGATAAAATGTACAAAATTTTCAAATGAAACAATAGAATAACACAAAAATTTATATTTTGTCGCCCATCCATTGTTCTGGATAACTAAATCCAATTTTTTAGTCATTGAGGCAACTAAAGTCTTAGCATAGTCCGGGTTTAACTGGTTCCATGCTTCTTGGATTCTTTCCCATAAATGGTTGACATTTTGTGGATGAAAATCATTGTTTCTATTTATTGCTTTCACCATATTGCCCCAAATGTTCTCTATTGGATTTAAATCCGGACTTTTCGAAGGCCAGGGCAGCACTCGAATATTATTTTGTTGCTGCATCCAACCTGATACTCTTCGAGCGGTATGTATGGGACAATCATCATGCTTTTATATAAAGTTACCTTGGGGAAACTTTGCAGTTGGTAGCATAATATTTTCGAGTATATCTATATAGGCCTCCGCATTAAATCTTCCCGCAATATTTGTGCATTCCACAAGTCCTCGAACGCTCATCCACCCCCCCACATTCACAGAGAAACGCCCACTCTTGTCTGTATTTTGGGTATACGGTTCATCAAAACGAGTATTTGGGGGTCTATATACTCTAACGGCTAACGCGACCACTGACGACCAATATAACATGATTGGAAAAATTTTTCGTCTGTAAACACTACATTATTCCAAAACTCTACACCTTCTCTCAAATATTCCAGTGAAGATCTAATTCGCTGCTCCTTATGAAATTGAGATAAAAAGGTTTTTTAACTGCTGGATGATTTCGTAGGTTAGACTTTCCTTTTATGCGATGTCGCGCAGTTCTGCATGGCAGTCCCTGGAAAATGAGTTTCTGCCTTTGCTGCCACAGCAGACTTAAAAGGATGGTTTCGCAGAACACTTATTAAATTATTATCGTCCTCTTCTGTAGAAACTTGTGGTGGGCCACTTCCTACCCTTCTTTCGAATGAATGAGCTTTTCCCACCTCTTTTTAACGTTGTGAACAGTGCTTTTCGGCACCAGGAATCTCTCAGCTATGCTTCGTTTAGACCAACCTTCTTGGATTAAAGTAACTATTCTCATTTTCTCGATTTCTGTTAATCATAACTTTCATTAAAACATTACAAATCAAAATTTTGACTTTGTGTCAGCATGTCAGTTTCCTAGGTAACATCCTGGCTTTGAAAGGTGATTTAAAAGTAACATTTACAATAGAAAAAAGTGCTGCCCCAATTTTTATGTCCGCAATATATAATAATGCAACGATATATAAAATATATCTAACAATAACACTGTCAACGTTATCCTACTGTCTAAACTGCTGCTAACTTAATAGTAATAACATAGGCGTACCTATAAATATTTTTTGTTAAAACAAATTGTTAATTAATATTTAACATACAATGCTTGTGTTAATAATAAGTAGGTATTATAATTTCTGTAACAGCAAAATTTCGATGTCTTTACTTATATTTTAAACATTCATCTGGACTTTTTAGTTCGCGAAGTAAACAAAGGAGCTTCTTAGGTCTTGATAAGTACCTATAAATAACTTTATGTTTCACCGCCTAATAGGGATTAATATATAATAAAAAGATTTTTGAAGGGAAGCTACAAGTTAAAGCCCCCTAAACCTAAACACGATTTTTCATGGAACGTTGAACCTGTATTCCTCTATTTATCAACACTTTACCCTTTACAATCTATATCACCTGATAAACTAACAAAGAAAACGGTAACACTTATGGCACTAAGTTCAGCACATCGGATCCAAACATTACGATCGATAATAATAGAGACTACAGTCAAAATTGAAGATTTCGGAAAAAATTTAAACCTCAGCTCCCTATAAAAACCAGCCTTTTCCGTATTTTCAAAAAACAGAATTACCTATTATGTGTCGCAAATTCTACAAAAGAGTACATTAAAGTCACCGTGCACCTTCGTTCCAATTATACATCCCTATTCTTAACTCTCAAAAAACCACATCACCACGAGATAACTCAAACTTTGAGTAGGTGGATCAACTTAATTTTTAAAAACAGTGGTATGGTATGAACGTTAACGTCTTTACCGGATATAGTGTAAGGCACGCCAGCACGTGAGCGGCCTTTAAGTTTGACGTAAACATAAATGTCATTAAGAATAAGGTAGAGGCCTATAAATCTGACACTTCTTCAGATTCTATACTCGACCTCTAGGTACGCCCATTGACATATTTACCAATACAATTTTAAATTTGAGTATATCTTAGCCCTCATAGGTCACCTTTTAAGTATTCCGTTGCCTAAGATTCAATTTATAATATTTGTTTTGCTATGATTGTATGTCGATAATACATGTTAAATAAAATATATTTATTTAAGTGGTTAAGGAATTTATAGGACAGAATTTTCATTGTTTTTTTTTGTCATACTTAGAAAAGAGTTGAATTGAACGACTTTGCTGCCTTAATTGTGTTTTTTGTGGTATTCTCAGGATTGGAGGTAGAATAATGCAAAATTGCACCATCTAGCTTTAAACAGCTACGATGTAATCATATCGGAAGACAAGCGATGGAAAATTGATAGATTAATCGAATACCTACTTACCTGTATGAAGATTAATCGTAATTTTCCGAGCTTGTCTTCCGATATGATTACAACCCTCCCAACCACATGCCCCTTAGGCGGGCAATTTTGCTCTGAAACAGAATGAAGCATCGAGGTGCGATAGCAGGCTCGGGTTGAAGATAAAAAATTGTATGCTTTAAAAACGTATCGATGGGTATGGTGATTCAGAAACTACGATGTAATCATATCGGAAGACAAGCTCGGAAAATTACGATTAATCTTCATACAGGTAAGTAGGTATTCGATTAATCTATCAATTATCAAAGATAAGTTGGTTTGCAAGGCGGCTTAGACCGGTATCGGTGAATAGGCACAGGTCGTTGCTATAGTAATGTAACATAAAGCTGTCAGTAGACACTGTCAACATTGATTATTTTTTTAAAATTGCGTCTCCGATTGCGTTTTAATTCCGTATTGATAAGCAGTTATTGAATAAGTTCGATTTTTTTTTTATGGCAGTGGCACACACACTAAAGGGAGATCCTATGGCGCTCGACGAGCGGTGTGTGTGCGAAGATGTTGATTGACACGGTTCTTGAATATTTGTAGGTCGTAATTAGTGGGAAACAGATGTCCTGGAAGTGAGTTCCACAGTGATGCAGTGCGCCAGACAAAGGAGTTCTGGTAAAGCGATGTTCTAGGTGTTTCTAGTTGTACGACGAACTGGTGCGCTCCTGCCGTCTGTCGGGACTGTCTGACAGGAGTTGCCAGGGGCGGGATTATGCGGGCCAAATCCTGGGAACATCTGCCGTGAAAGTATCTGTAAAACAGAGACATCCCGGCCACATGTCTGCGATGTTCCAGACTATCCAGATTCCGGGTCAACTCCGGATCGCCGACGAGACGCACAGCCCTCTTCTGAATGGAATCCAGCAGCTTTAGGGTATGCTTTGGTGCGGCACCCCAGATATGTGAACAATATTCTAAGCACGGTCTTATTTGCGCTTTGTACAGCAAGAGCAACTGCTGCGGTGTATAGAGTTTTTTGTTGCGAAATAGCGCACCAAGCTTCTGGGAGGCTGATTTTGCAATGTTAGCAACATGGTCATGCCATGACATATTGCTGTTGACCAAGACACCCAGCAGCCCGATTGACGAGGATGAAGGAATGGTCGATCCTGCCATAATGATGTCAGGGCCCGCTGTATTGGCCCTCTTAGTAAACGTTGCTGCTTGGGTCTTTGCTGCATTGAACTGGACCAAATTTCGGTCGCCCCAAGTTTGAACTCTCTCCAGGTCTTGATTAATTGCCGTAATCTGTTCCTGTCTGCGGTGATGAGTCTCAGTCGCTGGTAAGGGTTTTTCTGATCTAAAGTGGGCGACAAGGGTACTGTCATCTGCAAAACTGTAAACAGGATTATTCGTTTCGATCAGCAGGTCATTAATATAGATGAGGAACAGAGTTGGTGAAAGTATTGCGCCCTGAGGCACGCCCGCGTTGATGGTGAATGTGTCCGAGATGTGTCCATCGACTGCAACGTGTAGGGATCGGTTCTTAAGGAAACTGGCCAGCCAGCTGCAGAGAGAGGCGGGCAGTCCCAAGGACGGCAGTTTGTTGAGCAGTCCGTCATGCCAAACTCTGTCGAATGCCTTTGAAATATCCAACGCAATCGCTCGAGACTCTCCATAGTTTTCAATTGCCCTACTCCATATATGAGTGACATAGGCCAATATATCTCCTGTCGATCTCTCTTTGCGAAAGCCGTATTGATTATCGTTGATTATTCTGTTGCTCTCGAGGTACTTGAGTAGTTGCTGGTTGACTACACGTTCCATGACTTTGGAGATTATTGGAAGCAAGGCAATTGGGCGATAGTTTGAGGGCGTGGTTTTCTTGCCTTTTTTTGGAACAGGTTGCACTCGAGCGACTTTCCAAGAGGATGGATAAGTCCCTTTTCTGTAAGAAAGAGAGAAAAGCCTGGAAAAAACGGGTGTTAGTTCGTTGGCGCAGTTCTTTAGCACGATGGCAAGTATTCCGTCCGGTCCCGATGCCTTTTGCGTATCTAGTTCTTTAAGGATTTTGCGAATATCACGGTGAGAAAACTTGACTTCTGCCATGGTAGTGTTGATGTTCGGTATAGTGGGGAGAGTCCTGCCTTGGGGCACGCCTAAGGTAGAGTGCGATGAAAACGTTTTGGCGAGCATGTTTGCTTTTTCCTTGGCTGTAGCCGCCGTGATGCCACGTTCGTCCGTCAAGGGTGGGAGAGACGTTTTTGTAAAGTTGTTATTTACTGCCTTTGCTACCGACCAGAAATTCCTGGAACCACTGGGGCATTGCAAAAGTTTATTCCTGATCCTTTGATTGTGTTTGTCCTTAGTTTCGTCGATCACACGCTTGCACTCGTTTCTCGCTTCGATAAAATAATTGCGATTTTCAGCGGTCTGATTTTGCTGCCAGTACTTATAGGCTTGCTGTTTTCTTCCTATAGCTCTTTCGCATCTTTTGTCGAACCAGGGCTTTCCTTTTGATGGTAACTTGATGGAATTTGGGATGTATGCTTCCATTCCTGAGGAGATTACTTGCATGATCTCTTCGCAGCAGTCTGACGGGTCGTCAGCGGCAAAGCAGACGTCGAGCCAAGGAAAATCTAGGTAGAACTGCCTTAGATCGTCCCAGTTTGCAGAATTGTAATGCCAGATTTTGCGAGGCAATGGTGGATCCTTCTGTATGGGTGGCAATTCACAAACCGTTGTAATAAGTTTGTGGTCAGAGGTACCTAATGGCGGACCAACTGTAACCTTGTACTGGTCAGGATTGGTGGTCAGAAAAAGATCCAGGAGGGAGGCGAATTCGCCCCTCTCTGAGATTCGAGTTGGTTCGTCTACAAGTTGAGTAAGCCCGCAGCTGATGGCAAATGCTTCAGCCTCTCTACCTTCGTTGTCGGTCTTGTTGTGATGTTTGAGACAGTTGGTGTTATGGGCATTGAAGTCTCCCAGAACGATTATTTCTGAACTGGGGTGATCGACCTGTATTGAGTCAAAAGTGGTAGCTAGTGTTGAGAAAAAGCTTTGGTAGGCTCTATCGCTCGGAGGGCCAACAAACCAATTTGTTCCTAAATTAGTGATTTTTAGAAATGCAGTGCACAAATTGAGTTATAAATACAAATTTTAGTTTAATAATTCTTGAGTTGTTGACGCTTGCTTTGTTATTTGTTTGTATCTATGTTGCTATGGTAACACTTTTACCTCCGCCGGCGGAAAAGTGAAAAGTAAAGCTCCGGCGGAGGAAAAATGAAACTTCACGGCCGCCTACACAGTCGAGTAATGACGGATTTACTGACGTTTTAAGAAAATAGTTATTTGTTTTACTAGGCAGCAAAGTAGTAGATTGACTACCGCGGCTGATAGTTCATAGCCGAGCGTAGCGAGGCTAGGAATTCAGCTAAGGCAGTCAATCTACTTTGCTGCCGAGTTGAACATATAATTTTTTCTCCGATTGTTTATAATGATATATGTATATTGTATATTTGCAAATTATTACAATTCCCACAATATTTTTATTTTTCCTGTAGTGATAAATTAAGACAAAATTTGATAGAAATCGCAATTGTTGGAACGGTTGGTTGCTATGGAAATGTACATGTCCATAATAATTATAGTTTGACAACTTATGTCAGACGTTTTATTCCCATGGAGACTAATCACTTTGCTGCCTAGGCAGCAAAGTACTTACTTTGCTGCCTGGACAGAAAAAGTAATACTTTGCTGATTGATATGGGTCTGCAAAATTAATATTTGCTGTCAATCGGAGAAAAAACAATTTTTTCCGAAATTTTCCGAAAAAATTTGATTCACAGGGATATTACCCGCGAAAAATCATAGTATTTTGTAATTTTATAACCTTCAATATTTCGAAAGCGGATAAGTTTTGATACGCATGATATATTATACAAACATAAGCAGAATTTAATAGAAAATTTAAAATAATTGAAAAACGTGATGCCTTGATTTTTTGAAACACCATGCATACATTAATACAAAAGCAAGTGTAAAAGCAAATGAAATTAAACAACTTTTCCGAATATTTATTTCTAATTTCAAAAATAACAGAGATGTGTCCATTTACAGTGTTATCTGGATCACCCGATACAGTTGGCAACTTCAATTAACTAAGCCAAAGAAATCAAATGAAACTACGCTTTAAACCGGTTTATTTTTACCTGGCTAATATATAGACCATATTCTTTGCTTTAGAAAATGTAGACAGCTTATTCTTATACTTAAATAGATACAAATAGGGACGTCACGATATCACCAGAATATCGATACCAATTCAAAAAGAAATAGGAAAAAAAGCTTGGATACGTACATAATATACAATTACCATTCGTCCCGCATTTTGGTGCTTAGTCCCGCAAAACAATGTGTCCCGAATTTGTCCTGCATTTTATTATAAAGCGTTCCTCATTCTCATTTTATTGCGTTTTCTTACGCCGCGCCGTTACATCTTACGTCTAGAACTATGGACTGAACAATACAAGGTACCTATGCTTTGTAGTCCAATAATGGGGTACATTTAACCTCGAAGCAAATCAGGTGGAATATTTTATTTTTTTTATCTTGTGTGTCGAAAGTATGCCGAAATCAAGTTTTCGACCTACTGCATCCTTGGCGCAAATAACTGAAACCATAAAACCTCAAAATGCTGGTGCATTTTGAGGTTTTTCCTACATTGAAAACTAGCAAGCTAAAAAAATCTGAAAAATATATAATTTTTTACCTTAAGTTGGATTTAAACCAACTTAGTAAAGTAAATGACTTATAGACCCTGCATATATGATTATATTAGATATTATTATATTGTATATTTAATTGATACGTGGGTATACATTTTTGTACCTAGATACGTGTATGTATGGGGGTGTTCGCCGATTCAAATAGGATTGTTGTGGAAATTTCTGATAGCGTTTCTGTAGAAGTTAGCTTCATCTGTAATTATTATTTAATGGTCAAACAAGGGATTATGCGCAAGTTTCTCCAGAAACCAATGACAAAAATTATTTCGCAATTCCAAAGTTTTAATAGATCATTTACAAGTTAAACATATACTGCGCACGTATATCTGAAATAACAGATTTCCGTCTATTATATTTATTCGATTGCGATTATTGTGAAATTAGGACACATTTCTTGTTTATGTACTCAACATCAGGTGTTGAAATAGGAAATAATCCAATAAAAAGTTTGAAAAGATAACTTAGGAGATAAACATATACTGCTCACGCACGTACAGGGTTATTGACTATATTTGGACCAATAGGTAACTTTTTATTTGACCGATTGGAAAAACGTTTAAATTAGAAAAGTTGTAAAATTTCACTCAAAGCGCTAGAATTTGACCTCAGAAAAAAACAAAGTAACGTGGTAAAGCCGTCAAAAACGACTAACTTAGGTTTTTTTTTTAAATTGAATGCCCTAATATAACATATATACCTACATTCAACTGTTTTCGCACTATCGATGATTGAAAATCGGACTATTAATATGTTTTCTACGCCCTTCGTATATGAATTTACTTAAGTCATTACGGGGTTCTTTGGAAACATCGGTATATGTCAGTCGTCAGTGATAATTAAGCATCCAGAAAAAAAGTGAGAAAAGTTTATTGTCACTTATTATGGGCTACACTCAACAAGAACAACTTAAGCATTGTTTATATGTAACTAAATCTAATAAATTAATTAGAAAAAATGTGGAATCAATATTGAATATTCACTTTCACAGGTGTTCAAAGTAACCTCCGTTTTGTTTGACACAAAGACGATAATACGTTTTTAAGTGGTGGACGGCATCCCTCAACGACTGCTTCTGGTGGATCCGAATAAACTGTATTTCTTCCAAAATCTTCTGTCTTAAATCTGCTAAAGTGTGGATGGGTATTCATGATGCATTCGCTCTTTAAGCCATCCCCAGAAAGTCCCGTCCGTCAAAGTAAGATCAGGGCTGTTGGGGCACTATCGAATTGAATCATTCTTTCCAACCCAAGTCTCATATTTATCATTTAAGAAGTGAGTCACGTTTGCCGTGTTGTGAGCAGGAGCACCATCTTGTTGCCAAATAGATCGGTTGAGGATGTTAAGCGGTAATTCATCTAAAAAGTTTTCTATTTATTCAGTGAGAAATTCGTAATATCTATCACCAGTTAAACCACCTTCGTAAAAAATAGGCCCTAATATTCTATCACCAACAACGCCACGCCAAACACTGAAAGCGTCCCATCCTGATGTTTTAACAGCTTTAACAAGGCGAGGGTTTTCTTGACTCCAATAATAAGTATTCTGTCTATTATACGTAGACAATATTTGTTGCAAAGCATGCTTCGTCTTTCCATATTATTCTGTCAAAAAAAGTGTCGTACAGGGTCTTTCCTTATATTTAGACAACGCCTACTGTGCTTATTATAAGAGATAGAAGAAAACTTTCAAGACAAAAGTTGTAGGATTTATCCTAGATCGCCAAAAAATGTTAGGTAAAAAAACTAATGAATATCGCAAAGTAAGTAAAAAATGCTAACTTGGTAATTTTTTAATGGTACGCCCTGTATATTATTCCATATTTGGATTGCTCGAAAAAGTCTAGACATATTTCATGAATAATGTCCTATACCTATCTCTAACGGTTTTTGAAATATTGACAGTTGAAAATCGACCATTTCCCAAGTTTGACAGCTTGTAAAATCTAAACGGCTAAAGATGGAACAAAACGGTATGCACTTTCCTATATTGGTTTTTCATAAGCTATCGTATGACACTAACTTTCTATTTAACCAGAGGTTAAATTTATCCGGGATTTTTTAACCTCTGGCTAAATCTAAAGTTAGCGTCATACGATCGCTTATGAAAAACCAATATAGGAAAGTGCAAACCGTTTTGTTCTATATTCTATCTTTAGCCGTTTAGATTTTATAAGCTGTCAAACTTGGTAAATGGTCGATTTTCAACTGTCAATATTTCAAAAACCGTTAGAGATAGGTATAGGACATTATTCATGAAATACGTCTAGACTTTTCGAGCAATCCAAATATGTAAAAATATACAGGGTGTTCCATTAAAAAATTACCAAGTTAGTATTTTTTACTTACTTTGCGATATTCGTTTGTTTTTTTACCTAACATTTTTGGCGATTTAGGATAAATCCTACAACTTTTGTATTTAAAGCTTTCTTCTATCTCTTATAATAAGACCAGTAGGCGCTGTCTAAATATAAGGAAAGACCCTGTACATGCGTAGTTGTTCCAACATAGCATTACAAAATTCAAGTCGTTGGCATTTATTTTCTTCGGAAAGTTGTTGACTTTACAAAACTAATAAAATTTTGAACTTCTTGAGTGTGCTTTTGGGTTGGGCTCTGTAAAATGTGATATTTAATGCTTCACATGCTGTAGGTATAGAGTGAGTAGGATTTTCTAAAAATTATTTAATGTTTAGAAACAAATTAGTAAAATCAAGTTTTGTATATACCATTAAAATAAAGAAGAACATCAAGCTGAATACGATCGTCAGGTTGTCGCACTGTTCTTTTTTTCTTTCAAAATCTTGAGAATTTGTTATTTTCCTGTAGACTCTCACAAAGGTGTCCAAACTTGGAACTCGCAGGTTCTGATATATCCTTGCATATAAAGTCCTAGCTTCCCTCTTATTTTTATTACATTTAACGTATGCCATAAATATATTAAGTTGTTCTTGTTGGGTGTAGCACATAATGAGTGAAAATAAACTTTTTAACTTTTTCCGGTTGCTTAATTATCACTGACGACTGACATTTACCGATGTTTCCATAGAAACCCCGTAATGGCTTAAGTAAATTCATATACGAAGGGCGTAGAAAACATATTAATAGTGCGATTTTCAATCATGGATAGCGCGAAAACAGTTGAATGTAGGTATATGTTATATTAAATGAAATATACTCGAAATTTTACGTAGAATCAGAATATGTAACATTATATAGGGTATTTCATTAAAAAAACCTAAGTTAATCGTTTATGACGGCGTTGCTACGTTCGTTTGTTTTTTCTGATATCAAATTCTAGGGCTTTGAGCGAAATCCTGCAACTTTCCTAATTTAAAGTTTGTTCTAATCCTTCAAATAAGAAAGTTGCCTATTGGTCCAAATATAGTCAATAACCCCGTTCATTAGAAAAAAGAGAATTTTCTCCCAGTATATTTATTTGAGTGCGACTGTTATAAAATTCGCATGCATTATTTAAAAATATATGAGCTGTTTCTACCTCAATCCTGAAAGCAGGAAACTAATCTACTCGAAAGTTTTAATAGACCATTAGTTAAACACTGATCGCACCCATGTATCAGTATCAGTGTAGAAGGGGTGGCCCCTAGCGGGCCTTGCACTTAGGCAACCAATTGGGCCCGATGTGCCCCCAGCCCGCCTTAGAGAACCTCCAGGATTCCTTAAGAAAGTCCACCAATTCAGTTGGAAAACCTCAGTTCTATATGCCTTATCACTAAATGCACTTAACACTACTTATCAAAGTGATCACTTGACGCAGACTAAGCTTCTTACAACTAGGTATGCGTGCCCTAATAGCTGCACTGATGGTGATAATATGCCGCAATGAGCGGACACAATGATTAAATCAAAAAAAACTTGAGAAGTTAATAAAAGCACCAGATCAGATTAAAACTATGGTTAGCTTGATTCATATGATAAAAAGATAAAATTCAGAGCAGTTATATCTGCCGACTAATGAATGAAAAGAATGAAGTTATCCAGCCAGCGCTTGACTTTTAAAATCAGAAAACAACTCAAAGCAATTAGATTAACCAGTGAATAAATGTAAATTAAAGTAATTAAAATCAGTGAGCTACCTCAATTCAATGTTTGATTTATATCAATAAAAGCAAACGAAGAGTAAACATAAGAAACAATGAGACACAAAACTTATACCCAAATCCCGTCGTCGAACTCTGGCGATGGCCTCTAGTGCGGGAACCACAAGTTAAGGCCCTTCGTCAGCCTTCCAGGGAAAAAAGTTGTGGACCTGCTTCCGGCCTTTCAGAGAAAAAGTTGCAGTCCTTTAATTAAACCTATGGCCCAGCAGAAGAACCCTGAAATTATCCAGTACGCATTAAATGAAGCCCCCTTACTTTAATAAAAATCATAGACCCCCTCCCTTTTGACATCTTTTTTATAAAACAAATTTTCCCAGACAAAAAAAACCATGGACTTGCAGTGCAATAAAGCAAATAAAAGAGATATTAAGGTTCAGGTAACTTGAATATAGAAAGATAGGTATGAATCACCCCTAAAAGAATATATAAACTTCCCCATATGATCAAAATTAAAGTTGCATTAAAATAAAAATTCGGATCAGATAAAATGGAGTAGATAAAATAACACATGGGAAAAGCAAATGGCGTTATGTGCACAAAAAAATAAAAGGTAGATAAGCAATCAATTTCATTAATTTAGGCAAAAATGGTAGCGATATTTACCTCAGACTCGGACTTGAGGGTGTATTAGAAGAGAGTCGACGGTCTCGGTCTTATGGGACGAACGTGGAAGCCGCTATAAATAATGGAAAGAAAAAAAAATTAGCAACATGGCGGTCACGTGCTTCATAGGCCACAGAAAAAGGAATCCAGAGAAAATGCTTACCTAGTACAGCATGTAGAGCCCGAAGAATCGGTCGTGTTAAAACACAAACAGAAACCACACAGTAAATCCCCTATAAAAAGGGTTGTATTATATCACAATACTTAAAACGTGCAGTTTCTCGCTATACTGGCAAACGTTCCCCAGGCGAGCAGACTAGAAAAGACTTCTCCAACGTTCCGTCTTCCGTCAATTTGCCTTCGAAATTAAATAAATACTGTGACACAAGTAGTAATGGGCTGAAAACTTGACGAGTGATTCGATACAAGGAATAATTCTAAGAAAAAAAAACGCCTTAATTCTCGCTTATTATGATGATAAATGACGGCGGAAACCACGAATAGTGATCTAAAATTACATTCTTCCAGAAATGCCAGGAAATGCTCTAACAGGAATGATAAACCTTCAAAAATCTAAATCGAGAAAGAAAAACGCGCGATACATAGCCCATCTCTATTATTCCGTGACGAAGGTCACAAGAACTACTACCAAAATACGGATCAACAAGTCAAACGCAGCGTTTTTGCAGGCTAACAGAATTCTTTAGAAATATAAATCGACTCGCTGGCTGTTTACGATAATATAATGCAAATCAAGCCAAGTTATTTTAATAATAAGGTACATCGCACTAGCTTATCAGCTAAAATAAATAGTCACAACGGATTAAGAATACAAATATATAGCTAACCTATACTTAAAATATAGTTAATTTTTACATTGAGAAAAGCGGCAATTTCAACCGAATTATTAAATCCAGAATTAATAAACCGATGAGTGCAAAATACAGCATCATTTTTTCCCTAAATGCGGCATATAAATGAAATTTTAAAATTGGCAAAATCGAACTGTTACATCGTTAGAGCAGTTCTGTATTGATCCCGTATGCCGGTCCATTAAGCTCTATTAAAGTGTTTACGAACCTCCTTCCTTTGTTTGTCAAGGGAGTTGTTCCACCAAGTGGTTCCTCTGTTATCCCTTTTAGTCTTGAGTGGACAGTTTTCATGATAAGCCGTATTTATGGCTGTCCTCAGTTGCTCCGAGGCCAACTCAATCTCATCACGATTTGATATCTTTGCAATAGAGGCCCGCATCTGCTCCTGAAGGGTACGACTAAAACCAGCCCAATCAGTGCACCTAGGATCCCCGTATTCAAAGATGGGTCTTTCTCCTGTTTTCAGATTGAAGAGATTATGTCTATGATCAGATCACGAGGTCTCTGATGATACTATCCAATCTGAGATTCTTGTGGATAAGAGATTATCACTAATCGTTAGATCTGATACCTCCTGCCTATTGACAGTTACAAAGGTTGGTACAGAGCCCCTGTTAATAACAACCAGCCCCTCCCCTAGTAAATAACTGTATAATGGCTCACCTCTTTGGTTGGTGTACGTGCTGCCCCACACTGTATGGTGCGCACTGGCATCACATCCAACTAATAGATGAGTTTACCTGGCATACCCAGAATGGCTAGGTCCCCAGACAAGCCCCGCCATAGACCACAATGGCCCTGGAAGGAGCCGTTGTCTCTCCACATCCCCGCATCAGCCAGTCTCATGACCGCTCTGGCTGCCTCGTGCCTCACCCAGTCCGCTAATGGAGGCAACCCCATCAACACCTCCAGGGTCCTAGTGGGCGCCGTCCTCATGGCCCCGGTGATGCAGAGGCATGCAAGTCTCTGTAATTTGTCAGCAGTAGTTCGGACGCCGTTTTCATGGATCCTGGCCACCAAACGACAGATCCGTGCATGAGCATCGAATCGATCACAGTCCTGTAGATCCATAGCATAGTTTTCGGCCCAAGTCCCCAGGGCCCTCCCAGCGCCCTACGGCAAGCCCACAGGGCACTGAGCGCCGCCGGGCTCTTGAACTGAATGTGTTCCTGAAAGGTCAGTTTGGAGTCCAACCAGACACCCAGATACTTGACGCATTTCTTCGGCACAACTTGATGTTGGAAGGGTCTGGTGAGAGTGGTGACATTGGTACTTCAGAAATTGACAATATAACCAATAAGGACCTTTATACTTCTCAAGAAGGCGAAAAGGCGTTTCCCCTTGATGTAGCAGACTGGCTGAAGAATATAAGCTTAGATTTCCAGGAACATGTTATTAAAAACATACCAGAACAAAATATAGACAAAATAAGAGGGTGTGCGAGACCATTTCACGGTAAAAAAACCAGGCACTTACAAAGTTCAGCATTTTACAAAGCTAAAGTAAACGGCGAAAAGGTCCTTCGTGAGTGGTTTTACTGTATTGTCCCAAATCTGGCTGTGTTCACTCTTTTGTATGCAAACTTTTGTCGATGAAAATTGTTAACGTTAAACGTCAATGTATTCCTGTCAATTAAAATATTATTTTATTTTTACTAATTTATGTTTTGGCTCAATAAAACTTTTTTTGTCTTATTTCGTGTTTCTTATCTATTTTTTCTAAAATGTGTTATTTTTTTATTAAAATGAATGCAAATTTATAAATAATAGAAAATCTTAATTTAAATCTGAATAAAAAACTACATTATAAGTAATATTTTTGGTTCGAAATCGAAACAACGAAAAAATCAAGTGGGAGTCGAAGTCATATTGGGGTTCGAAAAATTGCTAGGGCCTAGGGCCCAACTTCTTGGAAAATAGGTCCTGCCTCCCAATGTATTTATTGGATTGCCATTATTGTGAAATTTGTGTTGTTTTGAGAGCTATTTTACAAGTTAAACATGTACTGATCACTCATTTATATTTGAAATAACAGATTAACTACTGTGCTGACCTTTAACGGTACCGTTAGACCACAGCTAATACACACATAAGCTGTGGCTAAACGTCGTCGGCCCGAGTAAAGAGCATACCGGATCAATTGTCCTGTAGCCTGAACTTTCATTGTGGAGAGTAAAAAAGCCATTATGACAATATATCTTGATGTTCTTCGAAATGCACAGAGATTATATGTTTTCAATCAAGGTCTAGTCAGAGTACGATCTATGTTGCGCAATACGAATATCAAAAAAAAAAAAATGGGAATAATCTCCACTAATTGGTTAATCGCGTGGTCACACGGCAGTAATGTCTGAACAATAAATGTTAGCTGAAAAATCTCTTTCAATTGTAAGTACTATCGACTAAAATAGGGGTTAACATCTAATTGGAAATGTTTACATATTTTTAATATTATACTAAACAGGATATTTGCTTACCAAGGATAAGATATCAATTTAAATTACACGCATCATAACAGCGTAGCAGAAAAACCGTACAGTAATTAATTAACATTACCCAGGTACTACCTATTAGGTATGGGTATGAGACTCCAAGGTTAGAAATCAAGTACAAATCCATCATGACTGATGCATTTGAACACAATGGTATTTATAATAAGATTAATTATAGGTTTTGTCTTTAGTTAACTAAAAACAGGATTTATTTAAAATACAAAAATGAACTGAATATAAAGTATATCTAGATGATCCCTGGTTATAAAGGTACTAAAATTGGTTCAAATGTTGCGTTACTTTTGAACGATCAGATTTCTTCAAACATTTGAATTGGGAATTCTTACAGGTCAATCAGTAACGGTAAAATTTAAATCTATTTTTGTCTTGAATGTACCAAGTAGTAAGTGGCTCAAGAAATGAGCAAGGGACAGTTATATATTTTGAACGGGAACATGAAAGGGTCTGTAGATCATTAGAGGACACAAGTGGTACTATAAACTAGGTCAATACATAGCAATATTATTTCGATTAAAAAAAATATATATTCAAATTTCCTATGCGGAAGTTTATCCAAGAGGAGCCAGAATTTACAAAATTATTATTGTGAAATAGAATGCTAGATATTTTTGAAAAACACTGAATGAATTTATTAGAATAGCAATCTGATGATTTTGCATGACTTTTATCTTTTAAACTTCATGTAGCACCTCTTTAATTAACAAATATGTTTAAAAATATAATGATCGCATCCCTAAGAGACAAACACGAAAAATATTGGATTTTTCGGCCCCAAAAATCTATCGACGATTTTGTGTAAAAGCAACTTCTACTGTTTCTATTTCTCATAAAAGGGCAATTAATGCATGCATTTGGATTACATCCATAAATTTATAATTTGACGATCGATGATAGCTCGAAGTCCGGGAATCATGAATTATAGAAGGCATCTCCTAAGTAGATATTGTCTTAAGGGTGTCATTCCTTGTAATATATTTAACTGAAAAAAAACTTCCGATAAACACGTACTAGGCCTAATTTTAAAGAAATAAGCTGCTGGAAAAATAAGTTTTGCGTTAAAAGAAAATGGTAATAACTATGTTATAACATTAAACAGTCGCTTTTCCGAAGAAATTAGCAACTCAATGTTTAAAAAATATATTTTGATTCTCCTCTACTGGTTTAACACAAAAAGGGCTCTTCTTGCATTTATCCTATGAAAACAACCAATCTTTAGCAAAACCACTGGTTATTAATCGAATACATGATTGGATTAGATGGACTTACTTAAAAATAAGTCTGCGTAATTAAATGGCTAATTTGTTCGTTATTTATTCTATTTTCTACCAGCGAATGGCTTTTTTCGAATGATGATTTTATTTGAGTCAAACTGTTTGATAGTCTTTATACCAAATACACGTTTTACCAAGTATAGTGTATATTGTATGATAAACTAGTTTTATTTTATATCCTTTTTTGTTGAAACTTGAACAAGGACTAGGAAAAAATGCACCATAAAATGAAAAAAGTTTTTTATTTTGATAACATACTTATCAAAACAACAAAACACATACTCTTTTAGAAAAACAAAACGACAAAAACAGGGAGAAAATGAGAACTCCTCTAAATGAACTATGCTAACAACAATACCTATAATATCTAGTTAATTAAGTATATATCACAAAACTTTATTTTATTAAAATATACATAATATACTGCATCAGAACACGTAATATTCTAAAACAATAACCTAAACATAACATAAATAAAAGGACAAAAACATGAAGGTCCTTAATGGTAAACTAAGTATATCATAAAATGAAAATATTGCCTTTGATTTTGTAAAAATACAAAACGGTATAAAACGCATATAATTCAAAATATTAATAAAACAACGATTCTATATTAGAGGGAAAACGCCAGCGTAAAAGTACCAGTAACTACAAATATTTACTTAAATCACAAAATCGAGCCTTCTATATTTTATTTATTAGGTATTGTATGTCTGGGGGGGGGGGGGGGGGGGGTAATTTCCCCTTCTACCCTTCTCCCCCTCGGCGGAACTACCAAAAGTTCAAAATCTTTTTGGTTGTAGGATTGTGGAGAATATTTGAGCCCTTTTTCTAGAAAGAAAGAGAAGGAGCCGTTTAAATTTATCAATTTTATTCCGAAAATTACGGATAAAGTTTCAAAAAAATTAAATAAATTTGGCTGTAAAACAATTCAGGTTAATAAGAATAATCTAGAGAGAAGACTAAGACATAATAAAGACAAAATTGACGAACAATCTAAATCTGGTGCTTACAAAATAAATTGTGTAAACTGTGAAGCTGTATCAATGATTTGTATAGGAGTGTGCCTATTGCACAATTCAAAAGTGGCAACCTATGGGCGAAAAAACGGGTTTCTGCGCATGACAAAATCAACGCAAAATCGTAAATTTGCCATGTTTTGTCTATTTATTGCTTATCCATAACTATACAAATCAATGAGCAGTATATACGTAGGACAAACTAGTCGAAACTTAAATATTAGGATTAAAGAACACAAAAAATCGATTTTACATAATATTAAAAACTCTGGCTTAGCAAAACATTGTATAGAAAATAACCATTTTATATATACGAATAATGTCAAACTTTTACACACAGAAACAAAAAGCGAAAGGCTGAACCTTTTGGAGTACCTAGAAATCCAAAAGTCACAAAAACAGACGTTTTAAATACGAACGACCGGGTGTTGGTATATTGGTTCCCGGCAGGTAGAAAATAAAATGGTAGTTTGAAACATCTGTTAATAATATGTAAATTGGTTCCCAAACCCAAAAGGGTCGTTGGTATATTGGTTCCCTTAACAAATTGAGGGTGTCATAAATAGTTATATTGGGAGTGTGAAGGAATTGTATAGATATTGTAGTTTTAGTTTGTATTTTTGTTCTGTGGCTATCACTACTTGTGTTTAAACTTGTGTTGTATTTTCGTCATGAATTTCGAAATAATTTCAAGTGAGCGAGGAAAACAGTTGTTAATAACTATAAATATGGTTTCCAAAAGCACGTGAAAACTGGTGAGAAGCGATGGACTTGCACAAATAGAAAATGCAAATCATTTGTCCTTACTTTGGATGAAGGTGACGATAATATAACTATTACAAAACATATACAAGAATATTACGATGATGCCGTTGTGGCGGAGTTAAACTGTCAAATCGATAATACTGCCTGCAAACGAAATGCTGTAGAGGACCTATCCGAAAAACCTGCCAAGATTATTCGCAAAGTGCTTCAAGAAAATCTGCCATCCACAATTGTTACATCTGACATTGCTTGTGTCCGAAGATTAGACTGCTCGTCAAAAAATGCAGCCAAGTTTACCGAAAAACATCCAGGAAACTTTTGACTTCCTTGACAAGGCAAACATCCAAACTTGTAGGGGTGAGCAGTTTTTACTTTGTAACTGTAGAATGGAAGAGATAGTGATATTTTCGTGTCAATCTAATATCCAAATGATAGAAAAACTGACACATATTTATTTAGATGATGGTACATAGTTTTTTTGCCAATTTCGAGGCGAATTTTTTACTTTACATGGTTGTTGTAACGGGCATTATATTCCATTATCTTTTTCACTGTTACTAAATAAGTGAACAGAATCGTATAAAAATCTGTTTTAACTCAATAATCAATATTTGTAAGGATAGTGGTATTACATTAAGAATTTCGAAAATTGTTATTGATTTTGATCAATCCGTAAAGCAGTGGGGCAAATTTTTCCTTCAGTAGAAATAATCGGGTGTCGGTTTCACCTTGCCCAATCGTGGCATAGATAAATTCAAGAATACGGCCTTACACCTGAATATAGAAACGAACATTTTGAAATTGGTAGATGGCTACGAATGATTTTGGTCTTACATTTTTAAGCCTCATGATGTTAGCGACTGCTTTGTTTTTGCTTTACTTACGATAGCACCAACAGACGAAAATGTTCAAAAGTATTCATATTATTTAATAGATAAGTATACAACACAAGATTCTCTCTTTCCACCTTACCTTTGGGCTCAGCACTCAGCTGAACTATACGCGCTCTACTAATGCCTGTGTGTCTTCTCACAAATATTTCAATGCGTTTTTTTATAAAACATATACTAACATTTTTATTTTTTTGGAAAATTTTAAAGAATTTCAAATTGAAAATTATGTAAAATTAGTGAGCGTCAATATTACGGCTAAAATACATAACGGTAGCCCGCCAAAAATGTATACAAAAAATGATAGAATCGTATTCAAGAAAGGAAATTCGTCGACAACATTTTATTAAATGTGTTTCTTTTCGCTGTCCTGTTACCTACTAAAGATTGAAATTATGAAAGTTATTATTTTGTATTAGTTGCTATTTTAAATGTAAAACACTATGTTGTATAATAGATTTATAAAAATCAAACCGTGCTTTATTGGATAAATCTCGGGAACCAATTTACACATAAAGGTCAGGTAAACTAAAAATGTTGGGAACCAATTTACACATAAAGATCAAGTCAACCAAAAACATTGGGAACCAATTTACAAATTATTTTTTACCCTTCTTAGTTTGGGAACCAATTTACATGTACCCGAACGACCAACTGACCTGCTCTTTAAACACCTGCATAATTGACAGTGCAATAAAAACAAAATACCGTCAGGTGGTTTAGTAGGATATAACAATTTTAGATTTTAGTATACAACTACTCTTGATAAAGAAAGGCTTCATCAAGCTGAAACATATGTAGAGAAAAATATCTCATTAGATTATTTTGAAACATCTAAAAGCAGTGTACTAATTATGCCTAGTATTATTATTCAACGATGTTTCACAAGGATCCTACCGCCGAAACTATTCATTGTAATAGGTATAAGCTATTGATTCTGGCGTCGCTGTCAGAAAATCTTCGGGTGTCCCTTCATAGGCTGTTATAGGGCATTCTTCTTTAATGGTTTGATTTTCACCACATTCGCAAAGGAGCGCGTCGCCGTCTTGCACCACTTATACAGGGTGCAAGCATCTGTCATGCTGGGTTCTTATTCGGTTTAAAGTTGCCCATGTTTTACGTGGTAAGTCATAGCCTGGTGGCTGATGGGTAATGCATGGGATTTGGTTGTTCTGCTTTGTGGCCCATTCTTCGTACCAAGCGTTAGTTACGCTAAATCCTTCTTTGATGGCATCTATTACCGTTCTGATGGGCGGCTCTCTCATCGTGTATTGGCAGATTTCGGTTGTCCATTATCTTTTTACACTCTCTCGTAAGCGCGCTTATGCATCGCAGGTTTGGGGGTGGTATGTGACTGAGTACTGGGAGCCACTGCGGCGGAGTAGACTTGATAACACCCGCTATCGTTCTCATTACGTTGTTCAGTTGAGCCTCAATTCTATGGACATGAGGGCTGTTCAGTCACACTGGCGCGCAATATTCAGCACCTGAGATGACGACGCTTAGGGCTGATGAGCGTAAAGTAGAAGCCGATGCTGCCCATGTTGCTCCACAGAGTTTTTGTATAATGTTATTTCTCGTTTTCAATTTCTCTGCTATTTTTATTAAGTGCTCCTTGAATGAAAGTGTTCTATCAAGTGTTAGCCCTAGGTATTTTGATGTTTTGTTGTGACTGAGCCATGTATTCTCAAATTTGATTTTAAGCTTCCGCTTGGCAGGTTTGATATTTAGATGGAAGCCTGTCACTTCTGTTTTGCTGGCATTTGGATGAAGGGGTAATTTTTGGAAGTATCTTCAAAGTTTCTCCAAGTCGGCTGGCAGAATCTTTTCTGACTCCTCATATGACCTACATCTCGTGGTTAATGCCCGGTCATCAGCGTAACCTTGCTTTTTACATCCTGTCCCTGGTATGTCTGCTATATAGAGGCTGAAAAGGAAGGTAACAAGTACTGACCCAGGGTGGCAGGGCGTTCTTAAGTTTCCCCGAGATAACTCGGAATATTTTATCGTTCAGCATATTGTTTAGTAGATGAGCTGTTAATTTGCAGGGGATTACACGGAGAAACTTGTAAATCAAGCCTTCTCTCCAGACGGCGTCGGCGGCGTAAGCGGCTGATAAGTCAATGAATGCAGCAGAAGTTTTCAGCTTCCTTTGGAATCCCGCCTCTATATAGGTTGTAAGCGACAGGACTTGGTCCACGCAGCTTCGTTTCGGTCTAAAGCTTGCTTGTTCGATCGGAATTAGGTCATATATTCTCTGACCGATTTTGTTGTAGATGAGCCTTTCTAGTAGTTTGTATGTATTTGATAATAATGCTATAGGCCTGTAGGGTTTGTCTGGTTTCAAGATGACTATTACTTTCGATTGCTTCAACTCTCTGGGCACATTGCCGGTCTGCATTATGTCAGTGAAGAGTTTGGCCAGCCAGAGTTTTGCATACTTCCCGCAGTTTATCAGGATATCTGGATGGATATTATCGAATCCTGGTGCTTTTCCTGCGGTAATATCTTTGCGGTGAGCGCGGATTTAATTTCTTGACGGCTTGAGGTCTGGGAGTTTGGTTTCTACTGTTTCTGTCCATTTCTTTTGCCTTGTAGCAGCGAGGCTATGGAGAAACTGATCTGTCATCCCTTGATTACCAGTTTCAAGAAAGTTTTGGTGGAGATATTCGCTGTTTTGGGACCGCCCTGGGATATATTCTTTGAGAAATCCTCTAGTGATGCACTTCTTATCAATCTTAGCGGTGCTTGCTACTGCTCCAACAAATCTGCCATAGTTTTTGCTGATCAGTGGTATCCAGCCCAGGCATTTATCTAAGTCTCTGGAGAAGTAGTTATTCTTTTGGAAATGCCATCTAGGGCAAGGCGTAGAGATCACAAGTGGAATTTGGCTGCCTGCCTCTATGATAACTGGACGGAGTTGGCTGTGAGGGAAAGCGCATAGTACTTCTGGGGACTGGCAGGGGCTGGCTATTACTACCAGATGAGGTGAAACATAAATCTGGGTTATACTTCTGCCTCCATGCTGCAGATATTTTTTAGCATCAAAGATAAGATTGGGACTTTCGTCTTCAGCCCAATTGACTAAGGCCTCGCCATTTGCATCGCATTCCCTGTATTTCCACTGCTCGTGGTGGCTGTTAAAATCACCCAGGTAAACTGCAAGGTGAGGTTGTATTTGGACTACAGAGGTTGGCCATGAAGGAGCTGGTGGTTTATAGATGTTGGATACGGTTATACCTTCGATTTTTACAACGACATTATAAATTTCGCTGTTTGAGGACGTGGAGATGAGAGTAGCATTTTCTACTTCGTGCCGAATATAGGTTGCGACTCCGTATACATGATGGTACGTGGTACCAAGTAGTTCATATCCAGGTATCCAGCATCCTGCCCCTTTTCCGCAATTGTTCCTCAGTACTGCAATGTGTTTCCTGAATTGCAACCAAATCAACATTGCCATTCTTCAGTAGTTTTGATAAATACTGGCTCTTGGAATAGCTAGGAATAGAACAGTTCTTCAAAACCGGTTTATTTAGAGATGAATGAAATATTCGTTACGAAGTAGTTCTATAGATGTTACTTTTTTTTTTGGCAACGTCAGTTTCTAGAAATTCGGTTTGTAGGTCAAGATACGATCCTCGAATCCAGTGTTTTTGGTGAAACATTTTTTCTTTTATTTGTGTTGGTAATACGCCTAACAAAAACTGTCGATTTTTGTTTGCATTAGAGCAATGACAGCACAACAGATTGTCTTCTGCGTATTTTTAACATTAATTATTGATGTGAACAACTCTGTTACATAATCAACATTTATTTCCTGATGTAAAGAATTTGCCATTTACATTATAGTGTAAAAGCATAGAAAATATAGTTACAACTATATTTTCTGTGGTAAAAGTCAAGCAACTCCAAGAGTTACTCGATTTTAACCCCGAAATGTACGCGTGTAGTGGGAGATGTCGGAGTGGGATTATTGCGTCACCTACACCGATCTCCATATAGATCGGTGGTCACCTACCACTGGCTTCGAGGGCCGCGTGATCATTTACGGATAGCCGCAGATACGGCAACTAATCAGATTGACCAATAATGCATGGCCCTTAGTTTACCGATGTCTTTACGGTGCAATGAATTGCTGTCAAGTTCTCTGGTGGTTCAGTTGTTAGATGCTGGGTCTGTGATACGGCGGACCGGGCTCGATTCCCATCGATATTTCCTTCTATTTTTTAAGGTTATGCTTATAAAAAGTCTTTTTTGTGTTTGGGCATGCCCTGGGTTAGTTTTGGTTAGCTTTTGTTGGTTGCGCCCCCGTAGCGAGCGAAGCAAGCGGAAGACCATGCGTGAAGTGAAATATTAGACAACCTAAAATAGTAAACAAACCCTTTAAATAGTAAACAAACCAAGTCATTGCGTCATTGGTCAGGCTCATTAGTTACCATACTGTGGCTAGCCCCAAATCGCGTGGCCAGTTTAAGTTCTTTTCTTTTGTTTCATGCAACACGCTCTAATGTCGTCGGAACCTTTTTAAGATTTGGGGAGTGAATATGTTCTGAGTGATTTGGATTAAGCCAGTACAAGAGTAGAGTATCGGATAAAAGTTCGACTAAAACAAAATAGAAGCGCGTTCACCGAACTTTGAATGGGCCAACGCCGAAAGGAAATTGGGGTAGAAAACGAGTAAGAAGCGAAAGTGGATGACAAAGAAATGTGGGAAAAGGTTAAAAGCCTCCGGGGAAGAGTATATAAATTCCGTGAAAAGTTGTACCCAAAAGAACAGTGTACAAGTGCCTTATTGTACTTGTCGGCTGAGATATTTTGACACAACAAATGAAGGAATAAAGGATATCTAACCTCTCTTCTTTCAACGAATTAGGAAACAAAGGGAAGCATGAAAACCAATGGAAAGGAAGCGATCCTTAACAGGGTAAAGACATGCAAAAGTGATTTAATTTTCATACAAGGTATGCTATCTTGCTCCTTAATTTGTTTAAATCTTGTTACTTTCTGTCAAAAGCGTAGTGAACATCAAATTAATATCGCCTCTGCTCCGCTTTACTTCGTTCGGTTAACCGCAGTCAGCGTGCGTACAAGACTTACTTTGCGCACTAGTAAGGAAAGCATACACTATTTAACCACTGCTTTTTGTTACCGATCCATTTTCAACTAACTGAACATCAAGTCTGCAAAAAGGCCTCTTATACTATTCATGGCGTAACTAAGCATCGCATCGCGTGTTGATCGTCTTACCTTTTCACTGAAGGCTGAAACATCCGCGCCATCTGATATGAGAGTAAAACCCTTGAATCGCTATAATAAGATGCCAAAGGAAATATTACAGAGAAAATCATGTAAACAGCTTCTTGAGAAGGGGTTCTCATTATAGTTGGGAAAGAAATGGTCGAAAGTTTTTTTGCCTGCAGAATTAAATATCTCGAAGATACAGAAGCTGCATTTAGAGAAGTATGAAAATGGACTTTTCCAGGCATTACAAAAGAAGGAAGAAGTTCATCCAAGAGTTACCTACGACTTTCACATTCGAAACTTGCGACAGGTTTCAAAAACACTATAACGGCCTAGTTAGATCCTGAAAGTAAGAGAGCATTACAGACTGGAAATAATTATTCGTAAATCCGAAATGTTTCATAAGATATTAAAAGAAGTTAGGATTCTCAATAAAGAATATGAGACCACAAAAGTTTTATGTTTTGAATTTCAGCCGAAATTGCCGCTACCCCATCTAACTGTAGGAGATATGTTTTACAAAAGACAACTTTACATTCATTCATGCTTTTTTTTCTCATGCAACACGTTGTAATGCCGGACACTCCGTTTGAGCCCTTGGAAAAATGGGTACCTTAACATTTTACATATATGATAAGCAGACCGCTAAGATGATGTAATGCAGTCATTTCCTTTCTTCATCATTATATATAAACATATTTGCCTGAATCAGTAAACAAGCTCTACATTTTTTCGGACAATGTATTTGCACAAAACAAAAATCAAACTTCAATGAAATATTTATTCACTATGGTAAACAAAAATGGGAAAATAAGTCAAATACATCAACAATATCCTGAACCAAGACATAGTTTCCTATACCGTACCATAGGTCATTGGACTTATAGATAAGAATAAAAGGAAGAAGGAAAGAATATACCTACCGTCAGATGGATAAAGTTATTCTGGGTTAGAAAAAATTTAGGGTAGTTCCTGTAGAACAAGTTATGATCCTAAACTTTTCATACCATTTTAAACAACTTTTTAAATCAGCCCCTGAAGCCAAAAAATAAAAAGTTGCCATATCAACTTATAGATAATGAAATACACCAAGAATGATAAGTTTATTGAATGCTCTGTAAGTTCAGGGTTACTACATTTTACAAAATTTTCTATTAACGAAAAAGGAGATATCCCTCTCTTAATGCCGAATGATAAAACATACTTCAAACCTTTGGGTATATAAACCATAGAAAAACATCACTGTTAAAGTAGAAGACCCAAATTCTGGCGATGTAAACGAAGCGTGAATGAAAAGCAGTATCTAGGTAAATACAGCCTATCTAATGTTAGATACTCTGGACGGATTAATATAATTTAGCATAAGTTTTGTAAATTTCGAGCCAATATTAAGTTTTTTTCGATTTCCAGACATTTTAAAAAAGTGGAGTTGCCTCGTTCTTGCACCTTGGTCTTCAATTGCAACTGGCAGGATGAACAGGCAATATCGTCAAAATCATCTGTAAAAAAATAAAGCCAGTCAGCTTTTCAAAAAATAATTGTGGGAGATATATTGTTATGGGTAAATTATTTTTTCGACACAAGCGTCGAAAAAAGTCGTTTATCCCATATTAGGTTTCATTAAATTGTGCGTTATTTTTATAAAACACACTGCGGTTCTTGACAATGACAAATCGGCATTTTTCCACTGTCACTGAAAGGAAATAATAAGTTTACAAGGAATTAACCTAGATTTCAAACAAAACTATTGAATCGGTTCACTCGTACTTTGAAATTATTCGAAAAAACCATTACGTTATCAGGCACATTTATTTGATGAAAGCCAAATAGAGGCTTAACCTTAAATTCGCCCATAAGTTCCCGTAGAAGTACTGTCCCTCTTAAAATATTTTGATCCCTTGTTGATTTCTGCACTCTGACCTATTTGGGTAAATGAGACAACCCTTACTTTTCCAAAATATGTATTCTGTAGGGATACGTTACCTCAGAATTTGTACTTTGGTTTAAGTCCTCCGTCTCTGTGGCATCTCCAATTATTGTAATTACGTAAACATTTTATCGGCAATATAAATATGTCAGATAATGAGGGACTTACGAACAAAAACTTAAAACTCATTTATCTTGTAGATTTTGTTATCTATTTTGTTAACCGTAACCTGTTACTTGAAAGGTGGTGACAGATTTATGGGTTCCTATGTTAAAGCAGAAATCGTAAAAATACATATTTAAACTGGTCAACATAAAGTTCGGTCCATTCAATTTTTAGCCTTATTTTCAAATTGCTCTAACTTTTTTAAAAATAAAGTTTTTTGATCGTGGTTTGCGGATTTTGAAAGCGCGTTTTTTTTGGGATTGCCATAATTTTCAGTAGTATTGATATTATCATGATATACGGGGTGATCAATAAAGTAATGCAAAAAATCAAAAAGTTTGTGTGTGTGCCATTTCAGCAGTAATTTTTTTAGACATTACAATATGGGTTGTTACCAAGGTAATATCAATATCTCTGGACGTTTTTGCCAGTTTTTTGATTAAAGCCCTTTGGCCTTAGATACACTACTAAACAACAAATTTTGGCAACAACATTTTTAAAATGGTATAACTGGAAAACGAAATGACGGATTTTTACGAGCATTTCAGATTCGGAAAGCCCATTTCATGTAGATTTTTTATGACCTAAGCACTTTACGGAGGGTTACAGTTTTCACATTATACGGGGCCAACAATTAACAAATACGTAACTAACACGGACATCTTAAGTATAGGGTAAATGATTGGGCGCTAAAGGAACATTATGCATTTGTTTTGTTTTCAAATTTTTCAATTTGAAGTTCAAAAAAGAAAGGAAAGAGCCCTTGTTTAAGAATTATTGGATTTTTAAAAACAATAAATACACAAATTATCGTGTCTTAATTCCCAATCCTTATTTTTTATAAGAATAAACATAAGATACAACACAACTAATAGGACTAATAAACAATTAATCTCCTAATAGTGTGTAGGTGTGGAGTCTACGTCTTACGGTTTGCGAGGATATCCTTAAGCCACTTGCTGCTTGAAAGCTTCAGCAGTTTTGGGTGATAGTTTTTTAGATACAACTCTTTAAAGGTCGCAAAGCAGGCTTAAATTTCGAGCTAACTTTGAGAGCCATTTCTGACTCAACGGCACCACCTACCGGAGATTTTCTTGCTCTTGCATCAGCGAAAAGCTACACCATTTCTCTGGCCCAAAGGTTCTATAACTTTTTCTCTAAATTGAGGTAAAAAGCTCTAACGATTGTAAAATTTGGCCTTTTTGAGTTAGTAGATACGTATTTGTTTATTGTTGGCCCCGTATAATGTGAAAACTGTAACCCTCCGTGAAGTGCTTAGGTCATAAAAACTCTACATGAAATAGACTTTCCGAATCTGAAATGCTCGTAAAAATCCGTCATTTCGTTTTCCATTTATAACATTTTAAAAATGTTGTTGCCAAAATTTGTTGTTTAGTAGTCTATCTAAGGCCAAAGGGCTTAAAAAACTGGCAAAACTGTCCAGAGATATTGGTATTACCTTGGTAACAACCCATAAACAATTATGTCGTTATAATGTCGTAATGTCTCAAAAAAAATTACAGCTGAAATGGCACACACATAAACTTTTTGATTTTTTGCATTACTTTATTGATCACCCCGTATATCATGATAATATCCATACTACTGAAAATTTATGGCATTCAGCTTAATCCCAAAAAAACGCGCTTTCTAAATCCGCAAACCACGTTCAAAAAACTTTATTTTTAGAAAAGTTACAGCAGTTTGAAAATATGGCTAAAATTTTAACGGACTGAACTTTATGTTGACCAGTTTATTGCGTTCGTAGAAAAAAGTAAGTTGAATCTAATCCAAAATGCTTTGTACACACGTGTTTATTTTGCATCGTGTTACAACTGATCACAACTAGTGAGAAAATAGCGAATTTCTCGAATAGCAAAATTCACAACACTCTAGGATTTCTCTAGCATGGCCGTATGGCCTCATTCTTCAAATGTTAGTCTTATGCAATACATATGGCCATTTTGCAAATAGCAAAAAAAAATTTCTTGGAGCAAAGCGAAGATTTGTTTTCATAAATGATGTAATACTTCAAGCCATTTAAATAATAATTATAAAATTCACAAAACCAGGCAAAACTTGTTGGTTGCCTCGATCCTCCTCTTCATTTGCATTTATTGAACTAGATTATTTTGTTTTGCGAAATGAAGTAATTTAAATTACATTATGAGAAAAAAATACTTATCTTAGGAACAATTTTTAATATAACGTGGCAAACACTAATGAATTTTATCTATTTTTATTCAATACTAAAATTATTCCTTCTTGACCCTAGACTGCCAAGCAGAATTTCGTAGTTATCTGCTGGTTAAATGGAGAAAGACTAAATCTAAAAAATCATATGTGCAGTTCACACGTGGTAGACGTGAAACCATCATAAAATTAAACCAAGCGGTCACCCATCCAAGTAGTAACCACGTTCGACGTTGCTTAGCTTCAGTAATCGGATGAGAACTCCTTTTAATTGTTACTCTAAACAAGCATCTGGAATCTGGAAATAGTGAGAGGGTGGCCTTGAAAGGCCACGGCACTTAGGCCCCATTGCAGCCCCTGTTCATCCTCCTTAGGTCAACCAATCCATCTAGGCCATTGCCCATCCTAGTGTTGCTAAAAAGGCTGCGATGTTACCCGAGGAGGCTGATCTGAGAAAAACCATGGTTGGTCATCGTTCTCCCAAAATGGATTTCCTTAGGTCCGGAACAGCGTCGCAATTGCATAAGAGCAGATGCTCGACTGTTTCGTCTTCCTGTTCACAGCCTCTGCATAGAGGTGTCTCGCATAATCTCATTATGTAGAGATGCTTTCATAGCTGGCAGTTTCCAGTCTGAATCTCCGCCTTAAGTCGTAGGTTCTTCCTTGACATACCTAGGTATGCCTTTGCTGCAGACTCACTGGGGTAGCTTAGTAGCTACCTGGCAAGTAGACAGCTAGTTGGTTCGTCCCATTTTGCCCTGAAGTCTTCATGGGTGATCTCTTTTATCATATAATATATCAATGTCGCGAGGGGTAGGTTTGAACCACTCCCCTCCCCATAATGTCTGAACCGGCTGTCTTCCCAGCCAATTCATCTGCTAATTTCTTGCCTTCGCACTGTGCATGTCCTTTAACCCAACACACAGAAATCCTCTTTTTGTGGGCGGCATCCTCCAGTGAATTGTGACATTCTAGTACTGACCTGGCTGTAAGTTTATAATTTTTCAGGGCCAGTAGTGCTTGTCTACTGTCCGTGTAGATTTTAATAGTCTTGTCCTCAGTATTCCTACGAAAAAACTCTTTTGCGGCTATGGATACAGCAGCAAGTTCAGATTGAACTATGCTTGTGTGTACCTCCATCGACCATTTGAGTTCAGTTCGCAAGCTACAGAAGTAAATTCTACTTCCTGTTCCTTCCTTGCTTTTTGCGCCATCCACGAAATTTTTATGCGCACCTTCGGTTATAGGCTCATTTGGTTTTATTTGAATACGGTAGAGTTTGTCGAAGACAAATTTGGGAGGTATGCTGTCTGGTCTGGGCTACAGTAGTGGCAGTCTTCCGACGGCCCCTTCCCACAGGTGGCCTCTAGTGCTCCACGTTCTACGCTGGGTTGGGTTCATCGACTCTGAGCCTTAGCAATGTATTCAGAGCCACCTCCTTTAGATAAATATCTGGGGGCGGCAAGCACAACATTACTTCCATGGCTCTGGTTGTGTTTGTTCTCATAGCTCCTATTATGGTTAGGCAGGCAGTTCTCTGTACCTGGTTGAGCTTAAGCATTGCCTTTTTAGTTGACTCTTGGACCACTAAACTATGGCTCCATAGGCTATCATGGGTCTTATCAAGCAGTCTAGATCCACATTACGACCACGGGTTTCATACCCCAGGTCGTTCCCACGGTCCTGCGGCACTGTTCATAAGAAATGTATGCCCTCTTTAGTTAACAATCATGTAATACTGGTGGGCAAGACTGCTCGGAGGGCAATGCAGTCGTGTACCGACAAGTCATTTCACGCCTGTTTGCAGTTGCAATTACAATCACGACGAGCCAGAACTCCGAAAATATATTTTCCTATGATAATGAAGAGTGTCTAATTGAAGAGATTCGAGAGTATCCTTCATTTTTGCGATTTTGAATTAGCGAACTACATTTACGCCTTTCCTTACTCGTAACTAGAATTAACTTGTCTTCCCCCTCTTTTTCCAGTAAACACTGAATAATTACATTATTGTTTATAACACACGCTTGCACTTTTGCGTACACCATGTTTGAAATTTTAATCGGAACTGCAGATGGAGAAACAACAGCCGCGACGAGTGGTCGCTTCTTGAACACCTTCAGAACCTGGGCGTACATAGGCAGCCGCTAAACGCTGCGATCAGTCGCACCTTAGACACAGTACCTTAACGGACCCGTTTTCGTTTCTTTTTGTTTTATATAATACCGTGTAAGAAATGTCAAGAGTGGCAGATTGACCAACACCACAGTGTCCAGGGAGAAACTGCTTTGTGACTCACGGACGAAGGTTTAAATATTCGTCAAGCTGCAAAAGACTGCCACATTGCTTTTACCCCACTGCGGCGCTATTGGAGTAAGAAAAAGGCTACCCAACCAAATGTGGAAATGCGACTAGTCCCGCATTATGCTGTAAATAAGGTATTATAAAAAATGTGCGGTTAATTTACGGTCTTTCGGAAAAAGATTAAATGGCTGAACTTAACAATATTACAATGCAACTTTCATGGGACAAACACGAATTAGCAGAGGACTCCAAGAACGTTGTCCTGATTTGAGCCTTAGGATTCCCAAAACGTGCAGTCTTGCTAGGGCAACTGCCTTTAACAAAGAGACCGTGAAAGTATTTTTGAAAATCTGGAAAAAGCAATCCGGTGCTGATCAAACTGAAATTTTCAATCCAGACGAGACTGGCAGTTAATGCCAGAATGGCTACTATACTCGGGCCACCGAACAGATAAAGCAATAAAACCGGGCACTATAACCTCTGAAAGGGCTGAAGGGGCTTATACCTACTTATAATAAAATATAAATACTATAGTAAATAAAACAAATGTTATTATAGAAGTAATCTATTCATAAGTATTTAATTATAACGACCTAGTATATCATTCATGGATAACCATGAGTTGCACCTTAGTATCGAAGCACCAGACTTGGCGAAAAAATAGTATGAATTGTTTTCATCTCTTAGATGTTGGTATTTTTAGTCTGCTTAAGACTTATAATAATGCTATGGATTCATCATCGTGAACGCATCACTCATTCTGACTTGATTTGAGTAGCATTTACTACGAAGCTTTTCAAAAAAAGCATATTTCCATTTGCCAGAAATATGCTCTCTAGTGACGATTTCCTACATCAAGTATAATAATGAATTGCCTAAATCTAGCACCGGTCCTCCGGTGACTTTAAATCAGCCTGTAAAGTGCATTTCACCCTTTGGATTCTGCGCAAACTCCCCGTTCTAAGCCACTGGGAAGATGTCTGCTGTGACGAGGTATTATGCCAAGATTCTGACGATGATTAAAAACTGGTTTGAAGATGAACTGAAAGATGAACAAAACATATTATCTAAAGAATACCTTTAAGATCCTTTACCTACAATGCAAAGATAGACGACTACGGCTCACCTTGTTTACTACAAATAATAAGCAACGAGTTTTTTTACGTTGCGAAGGTTGTAGACAATATGGAATATAATGTGAGTTTTCTTAGATAAAAAATAAAATCGCAGCAGTAGTTTTGTATGCCTGATGTACCAGATATATCGCTGGCTTGAGTCATGTTTGCGGGGTCGTACTCAGCGAGTGAAATTGTCCTCCGATAGTGGTCCTGTACCGCATAATTAACTGTTGGCGTACCACGAGGGTCGGTACTTGAGCCCTTACCTTTATAATTTATATTAATGATTGCATAGCGCATTCAAGAACTTGCCTGTCATTTTATTGTCATATGCAAATGACACATTGTTTCAAATCCTGATGATGTAGCAATGGCTGTTGATCTAGTATTTTCTAAGGTCAGTGAATGGACGAAAAAAAGCAAACTCGTCGCCAACGCCGAAAAAACTGCTTGTATGGTCTACCGTTCGATTAGATCAAATCTTGACCACCGAACATTCTTCGGTGTCTTGACATTGAATACATCACTTTGCATGGCAAGCAGCTAGAGACTTCTCAGTTCACAAATCTTTTGGATTTTTGTATTGATATTCAATTGAACTACAACATTCATATCGATCATTTGTGTAAAAAATTGTCTTCAGTTTTACTCTCGCTTAAAATACGGCATAATTCATTGGGGGGAGAGCCACGATTGTAAATAGGGTTTTGTCATACAAAAATATGCTCTCTGTATTATTAAAACAAAAAATCCTGCTGCGAGGCTTTTAAAGAGTTAAATTGTTTATGTTTCGCGGGCTTAAATATCTACGAGCTACTTTGCTTTGTCCTGTGTTCTTAAAAATTGTTCAAATGGAGCTTATGAAACTCAAAATTAAGATTATTTAAGCATCGACCAACATTCTACCGACCTTTAACAGAAAGGTGCATTTTTTAAAGTATGTAAATAGTATGTATGTTACCCCTATTTTGTACTGTTCAGTTGTTTTCAAATGGCATTGTGTAATTTGATTAGTTTATTCTACTTTCTCAATTGATATGTTCTTGAACCAAATTGTTATTAAAATCGTTAACAAAACACGCTTTCCACGAGCAGACGAAGCGGATTTTACCAAGCATTATTAAAGTTTTACGTTAAGGTGCTCTTCAGGGGGGGGGGGAGGCAATTATCCCCCTTACTCTCCCTGTAAATCCGCGTACCAAAAATTTGTCAAATTTTGATTTATACAAATTTTAGTATAAGTAAAAACTTGTAGGATTTGTATGTTGCTAAACATCAAAAGTTTTTTTGGCGGGCCGCCTAGGGACTCTTTAAAATATTGGGGATACAAATTAATGCCTAGATCCTAGGTTTGGAAGTATTTTACATACCTACAAAGTTTATATTTATTTAAAAAAAAATGTTTTGCTTAAAGAAAGGACATTTTATTGGTATAAGAAGATAAATGCTAATTAATTGTCGCAAAAATAGTCCTTGGCATTCGTGGCAAATAAACCCGAATTATTCTTTTTGCTTTTTTAAAGCTAAGAGCGTTGTGCGTAGTCTAAACACATGTGAAATGTCTACAAAAGTAGTAGTAGGTACACTAATTATACTTAATTATTTTAAACAAAGTGCAAAACCTATAGACAATCCTATTCAAACCAAAAACTGTTGTTAGTTCAAGTATTTTTTTTTATCAGAAACTGAAATTTATATATACCTACTTACATATTTTTGGTAAGTTTTACGTTTATTAAATATATACTCAGGTAAAATAAACGACAAACGACCAGGATTTGATATTTTTTGAATAAAGTATGTATGTATGGACACTCGACACTTCATTTCTGCATAGTTTTTAAAATTGCCACAAATTATATTTTTTTGCTTTTGATTTTCGTTTTCTGAGACTTTACCCGACCCGCAGACCCTGGTGACACTGCACCACTGGCACCATTGTAGTGACGCAACTGTATCCTACAGTTTCTAGTATCATTGGCTAAAATGCTGGGGCGATACGATTTTTTTTTAATCTAATAAATGTTCCTGGGAAATACCTGATCCACTGTTAACCAACCTTTGACTAATATATATTTTTAATCCTTGATTTTAATTTTATAATTTTACTTATTTTATGTAGATATATTTAAAATTTTGTTTTAACGTGACATCTGTTTACTGTAAATTTTTTTTGTACGTATAAATGGTTATACAATTTTTTTGCCTTGTTTGTTATTCTTGTTTATCGAGAATGTTTGTATCTTGTTTTTTTTTTGTCAATAATACCAGTTCGAATTTAATTTTGACCAAAAAATATATTTTTATACGTAGGCTAAAATTCTATATTCAGTGTGTTGTTGACCAAATATTTCTTGTTGTTTTTCGTCTGTTTTGGGGTGAAGAAGAGGTAAGAGGAAGATGGTTAAATTGAAATTATTATTTAATATAAGGATTTCTGTGTTTTTCGGTCTATCGAAAATCCGCTTTACGGATTTATTGTATTCAAAGCGTTTCTAGAGTTATGTTTTAAACTTCAGAGTTCATTCCTTGTCATATTTAAAGAGAAAACTTCTTGTAAACTTGCAACATGTATACAATAATTTATTTTTATAAAATAATAAAAAAATTATTTTACAAACTTAGTTTTTAATTTTAATTGCTGTTGCTTTGTTTCTCTAGTCGAAAACTACACGTCGTAATGCTGAGTCATGTGTATTCTTTTTTAGTTGAGATTTACTAGTGATTGGATTTAAATTATTTGTAATTTATCGATTCAAAATTGAAGATATGGTTTTTTAC
>MU181919.1:936566-1011125 GCA_016904865.1 Pissodes strobi
AAGTTTCGTTTTTCCTCCGCCGGAGCTTTACTTTTCACTTTTCCGCCAGCGGAGGTAAAAGTGTTGTCATAGCAACATAGATACAATACAAACAGACAACAAAATAAGCGTCAACAACTCAAGATTTATTAAACTACAATTTGCATTTATCACTCAATTTGTCACTGCATTTCTAAAAATCACTAATTTAGGAACAAATTAGTTATTATTTAATCGAACTTACTCAATAACTGCTATCAATACGGAATTAAAACGCAATCGGAGACGCAATCTTAAAAAATAATTATTGTTGACAGTGTCCACTGACAGCTTTATGTTACATTACTATAGCAACAACCTGTGCCTATTCACCGACACCGGTCTAAGCCGCCTTGCGAACCCACTTATTTTTAATAATAATTAGATATTATTACTATTAAAAAGAGATGTTTTTGCATTAGTTTGTCGACATTTGAGGAAAAAACAGCATATTTTATTTGGAGGAAAAGTTACTTTTCCTCCATATACAATGATACACTATTTTTAACTTTAGGGTTAGTTAGTCAGCTCATGCATTCTTTCGTATTTTTTGTTGTTATTTGATTGAAATTACTTTCTTTCATCGCTGCAAATGACATCTTGAGCAGCAATCTGTAGTAGTTAAGGCGAACAGATTTTTTTTTTATTAATACATAGATAGACAATTTCAATTTACTTCAACTCACTTGAGAGACTTACAATGAACTTTTACGCTCTAACTTTTAACACTAGAGAAGAGTACACTTAAGGAGAGGCCCGCCTACTATATGTGCGTTATATCGCACAGTCAGTGTAGCGAAACGGAAAAAAGTGGACATCAATGTTTTTCAACTTGCTGATTCTAGTATTAATGTAGTAAATGTGATCATTAATAAATTTTAGCAAAAATATTATTATTTTAAAGTATATTTGCAATTAGCATTCATTATATCTACAGAGTGTATTATTATTATTTAAAAACTAAAGAAGTACCCAGTTCTAAACGCACGCTCCACCAATAAAAAGTAACATATTTTTACCTAATTACATTCCATATCTAAGAGTTCCTGTGCATCTAAATATGCTACAATTTTTTTTACAATTGGGTCTAATTGATGAAATTAAAGGATCTGAAGAAATCAATAGATTATGCAAAATATCCTCAACATTTTGTTTCCTTCCAATTTTTCTGGAAAGATTCTGACGAAATGTTCTAAATTCTTTGTTTCTAGGGTCCGAAGCTTCTTCAGATAATTTGCCAATTGGGATTAAATTAAAACGCTTGCAAGTTTCTGCTCCATGAATCAAAATCATATGAACACTTGAGGGGCATATAATACAAACTGTATAAGGAGATATACAATTCTGCAGTATCTTTTAAATAAGTGCGAAATTTTTCAAAATTAATTTTTTTTTCAGACAAAATAACTTGCAGGATAACTGCTAAACGATATATTAGGTTGCTATCTGTACCAGTTATTCGTGGAGTTAATTCACGGCTTCTAAAACATGTTCTGGCCGTGTTACCATCGTTTGTTGTTCCATGTCCTTCTTTAACAGTGTCTACCATTATTTCCAGCTCATTTCTAAAGCCCTTTTGAATATTTTTTTCTTTCATTTTTTAAAGGTTTGTTTTCTCCCTTTGCCGACCATGTCTTGACATTTATGTTGTATGCAATATGAAGTAAACATTCCATACATCGAATTAACATATGATGGGTTTCCAAAATTATGGTGCGAATTTTATCGTCTATCATAGTCAAATGAAAATCATGCTTAATAAAAATATCTCCATGGCAATATGTTGGAATTAAATTTTCGATTTCGGTCTGCATTTCTTTTAATTGATAAGAAATCGCATCAGCTGATTCGTTAGTAAACTCAAATTTTATTGGTCTGTAATATCGTGTTCATGAGGGTGCTGGATTTTCCCGTATAGTTTTATTATCCATGTTTAAATGAAGATGTACACAACGTATCACAGTCTTCAAATTTTTGTTTATATAAGGTCTAACTAGATGCAGCATCAAATCCCCATTCAGTAGTTAAAATTAATTCTAAATTGAATTCTACATTTGAGTTGCAAGTTTTAAGAATTCTTTGAGTTGTCGAATCCAAAACTGATTTTAGCTTTATCTTTGCTATTTTTTCTATAATAAAAGCATCTTCCTGTGATTGATAACAATTATATATTTTTTTGGGTTTATAGTATGACGGTAATGCACTATCTTCCATATGTTCCATTGTAAACCCCCTTAAAGTTTTGTATTGGTACGTTGACAATTTTAGAGAAGTCATTAAAGTAAGTGATTTTTCCGCATTAATATAATTTGGTCTTTTAAATGTTTAAATAAGAAATCACTAATCTTTTAACATCATCATTATTTACTAAAAGACAGGTATTCTCAAGAGTTAGGCTTAAAGTTCCCATTTTTTTCTGTTTCGTACTTAAATCACCAAATGGTTTTAATTGCTTTGGTTTGGGGATGCTTTTCTTAGGTAAGGCTAGTTGCAACAAATACTCATTTTCAACAGATTCCGGCCAAGCCAATGGTAAATCCAACCTCAGAGATTCTTTTTTTAAAAAATAAACAATATTTCGAGATAAATTTTGATACTTTTATTCAAATAAAAGCAAGACAGTCTTAAGCATTCCTAAAAAACTTTTGACGTTCCGTCGGAAAACAAAACGCTAAATTGAGCCTTAACCGCTTCCACTAAACTAACACAGTTATTAAAATTAATGTTTTTATTTCGTAAGATTAAAAATAGATCGCGATTTGTTTGGGTTAGTAATTTTTTCATTTTGACTACACGATAGTAAGAAGGTATGAAAACTGATTAAATATATTAAAATATTTTAAAGAATCCTTATCTTGTTTTAAGTCAAACTTAATAATCAAAAAACTAAAATGTTTATAAAAAATCTACTTTCATACGCCTTTTGCAAATAAAATATTTTACTGCTATCGGCAATTCAACGATAAGAAACCCATTTATTGTGAACACAAAAAAAATTTAGTAAATAATTTCACAGATAGTATAAATGGCCCCAAAAGCTTTAAATATTACTTATGCGTAAAATTATATTTACTCCTCACTTAAAATACCACTATACTGCAGTATGTAAAATTAAAGCACATTTCAGAATAGCAAATATTAGCAAATAAAAAAAATAAGTGTTTTTTTCTTCTATGGCTCTCTTGGGTGGCTGTATCAAACAAAATATTTATCAACCTGGACGTATTTGGATTTTTTTTACAAAAAAGCGATAAAAATATTGGACACTGTCCATTTACAAAAAAATAAACAGGAATATATTATCAATGATTTAGTAACATTGTACACAAAAGACAAGTTTCAAATAGCCAGTACTTTTTAAGCATATATTTTTTGAAAATAGGAAAGGTTTTTGCCTAAAATTTTGTAAATTACGGAGGTTGTTAAAAAGAAACTGATATGCGCTAACATACTTTAAGGTCTTGTCAACTTGTCACTATAAAAAAAATGAGCTTTTTATACTTTGACTTTATACTCAGATGCCCACTATTTTCCCATTTCAAAACATTGCGGGGTGGCCAAAAATTTGGGGCGGCCTAAATAACAAAAATTTAGGGAGGACACGAATCTGTAACTTTAATTTGGTGCAAGAACTTTATGTTTTTTGTTCCTTGTACTACCAAACGATGTTTTAAAAAAGCGTGTAGGGAAAATTTAAATCTTAAACCACTTAGTGAAACTAGATTGTCATCTCTAATAGATGCAATTAAAACAATACGATTCCATTTCAAAAATGTATTTGATGCTATAGAAAATATAGTTAATGCAATAAGCGAATCTGGCTTTAATACAAGGCATACAGCAGAAGCGCTACGGGAAAGAATTATGAGCTACTCTTTCATATGTTCTATATTCATTTGGCATGATGGCATAATATCCTAGATATCCGAAATGTGATCTTGTGTGGGCTACTTAATAAAGATAAATCAATTCTATACGGACTTACGATCAGTTTAAAATTTTGAGAAAATTCTGCAGTTGGCTAAAGATTTAGCAGAAGGTTTAGATCTTGAAGCTAATTTACCTATAATCAGGGAGCGTAAAAGAAAGAGCTTGTTTGAATATAAAGAAGAATATGTGATAATTCAAAATCCTGAGTCACGATTTAGGGTAAATTTTTTTATTCAATAATAGATCAAACTCCAAAAATCAATTGAAGACAGGTTTGAATGACTTAAACAATATAATGAAATATTCGGATTCTTATACAAAGCTTTCCAACAACCCATAGATGAGGAGGTTTTATTAAATAATTGTCAATATTTAGAACTTAAACTGAAAAACCAAGATCACAGATGTAACTTCGCTTGATTTGTTCGATTAAATTAAAAGTTTTAAACTATTATTTCAAGTAAAAATTTTAAATCATGTGGATCGCAATCTCTTCTGCAATATTTTCCCAAATGTTTCAATAGCATTGCGAATGTGTTAAGGCCTGTACAAACCAGACAACAAAATGTTGCCAACTGTTGGCAACATGTTGACGGGAGTTGGCAACATATTTGTTGGACACAACAACTTGTGTCTGGCTACATGTTGTCAACAGTGTTGTGCGTCCAAACCAAACCCAGTTGAACGTTGAAACTAAACGCAGTGTTGGCGAAAATGGACCCCTATACGGCTGCTGGTGTTAGTGCTGCTTTTATCATAATAGCTTCCCACGCCCAGAGACGAAAAAAAAGATGGTGGCAGCGACAGTTCTTACAACATTTGTTTGAAAGTGCGAAGCCATCTTCGACATTTCATCATATTTCAGATTTCTATCTCGATATTCTCGGCATGAAATATCCCATAGTGAAGGAGACGTTGGAGAGTGTTGGCTGTAAAGAGATAACAAGGAACTACACTCTCTTGTGTCAACAAATAATAAAAGTACGCACAAACATATTATGGACATATATTTTATATGGGTCACTCCAGCTTTTTTATGTTCTGCAAATAATATGCAGTATAAATCATTTCTAAATAAATGTAATTGTAAAAAAGAAACAGCGAAATTGACCAAGCTACCGTGAAAAAACATGTCCACATTATTATATGAAGTTAACATTATTAACGTACATGTCAGTTGTAACAAATAACAAAATAAAGCACCGATTACCGAGTAGATGATACCTCACTAGTCTTATTCGACGTTACTTGTTGGCAACACCGTCCAAACAGAGCGATGTTTTCCGTTTGAAATGGAAAACACAGGTACATGCAACACTCAACAAAATTCTTTGATGTCTTGCCGCACAACATCGGCGCTATGTTGCCGTGTATCTATCAACTTGTTGCGAGTTGATGGGATACATGTTGGCAACAGTGTTGACAACATGTATTCGGGCGATTGTTGGCCGGTCTGTACTACGCTTTAATCCTCCCGGGGTCAGTGGCTACTTGTGAACGCTCGTTTTCTAAGTTAATTATTAAAAAATATTTAAGAGCGAATATGGGATAAGAAAGACTTTCCAATTTATTCATTGTCTCTATTGAATCAGAAATATCGGACAAACTGGATCTAAATAGTTTGGACCTCGATTTTGCAGAAGCAAAAATACGTATAGACGCCTTTTTATATTGTTTATATATTGTTTAGCTATCTGTAAACTTGCGTAGCATTTAAGTTTTCTTTGTAAGTGACTTATTTTTTGTTTGTTGGTTCTAAAATAACTTTTTAATTTATTAAACGTTTAGGTATGTACGTTTTTTGCTTGTTTCTTATTTTTCAATTTAAAAAGTCGGGAGGGGCGGCCAAAAATATTACGCACACATGCAGCAAACTGCACTTAAGTAATTAAGTAGAGATAGAAACTAGAAACCAAATATAATTATCTAGTGATTCTGCCGATCTGACCTGCCCTGCTCGTAATCTCTTAACCTAATGCGATCAATCTCCCTTCCTTCCCTTCGGTGGGTCCCTGACGGTTAAATGTAATAAAAATTAGCCCGTCTTGAAATGGGGTATTTTTGGCACCCCTTCTAGATTTTTGGACAAAGGTTATTTTTAAAAATTGAGGAGCGGTAAGGGGTATTATTGGTTTATTTTTTACGAATGACTAAACTTGACCATCAGGGCCGGAAACATGGAAATTGGAGCATGAAAGATAATTTTTAGAAGAATAAATGTCTACAATTAGCGCTGATCAAAATCGAAAAAAATGAAATGTGAATTGTACAAGAAAATAGTACTATTTATTTTTAAATGTGTACAATTGTTCAAGCCGACCGGCGGCGTCGGCGAGTTCATGTATTTTGCTTCGGCAAACCAGCAAAATGCAATGGCAATGAACGAACGAACTGAATACAAACTATATCCTGGAGGGACGAGGAGGGAGAGGTGATAGAGAAGTCATCAAGTCATATTAAACTGGTCCTCTATTCGTCTATACGCCGGCCGGCATTTTCGTTCGAGGTTTTGCTGTTGCCGGTTGTGTTATTTTCAAGTCCGCTTCCGTTGACCCAGTTTTAACATAATATCTGGTGAGTCGGTTTGGTTTTATTAAGATTTTCTATTGTTTTATACCTAACTTCAAATTAAAATAACATGGTTAAAAACCTCATAAGGGCACTAGTTGCCGGGTGCATTTCAAGTTTTCGTACGCTGCACCCCTTACTAATAATAGACAGGGTTGCCACAGTGATTGAAGCAAATATTTTATTGATAACTTGAACCATTGTCTTTTACTGCATGCACAAAGGTACAACATAAGAACGAAGACATCCTACCTATGTTAAATTTTTATATTATTTTTAGCACTTCCTGTATAAGTCAATAATATTTCTTCTGGCGCCCATTTTTTTTTTCAAATAAGAAAATATGTATATATTTTTTAAAGAATTAACCAGAAAAAATCTTGTTTTTGTCATCTCAATAATGCATAAAAATGGTTTCTATAGAATATAGAGTGCGATAAAGAAAGAAATGAAATCCTAAAATAATTGCAACCTAAAAAGAACGTTCAAACTTTTTGATATTCATGAAAATAAAGTGTTTCATTAAAATAAACCCAAATATGCCTAGTCAAGCGAACCTGATTTTGCATCGAGTTTATTCCTTACTTTGCGATCGAATTGTATAATACCAAAGAATATTCTACTAGGATAGTAGAATATTCTTTGATAATACTATGCAATGCTTCTGTATGTATTTCAAACTGCATCGTCGATTCATACTTTTTTAAAAATAGATTATTCTCTACGTTATTGATTTTTTAATTTTAACTAAAATCAACATAATTAACTACAAACATTAGACACGACGCGTCGCCGTCGGCGTCCTTACGAAGACGCACTGAAATAAATACACCCGGAAATTTTCATACTTAATTGTTAACATTTATTACTTTTAAAAAAATGTTAATAATACAAAATAAATCCATACAAATATACCATTTATAAAAGTGAATAAATTCAATTATCTGTTATTGATTTACCTGCTTATTTGCAGTTTGCAATAAAATTGATATTCTATTTCTTCAGTGCTTTTTTTGACTTTTAATTTTGGTTTTAATATTCGTGAAAAAGGTTGATGTATATATCAAAATTTTTGTCAGAAATGTAATTGTATGTCTACTCTTATTATTTATTAACAGAATAAGTATTAAAGACTACCAACAAATAAATAATACAATACACTTATTACAAAACTGAAGAAATTAAAGTTTCTATCGGCAATAATTGTAATTTTCATGTTTTCGATGCCTTTTTTAAACGTTAAATTTGCCAGATTTAATAACTTAATCTCGGTTCTAATAAACCAGCGAATGACAAAGCTGTTTAAAATTATCTATTTTAAGCTTATATTAAAGGTCATGACCTAAATGTAATAAGTAATTAATTATAAAAAATAAATACCTAATATTAATATTAATTATGACAGAAAAAATTAAATCTGTTTGCATTTGTTGTGTGTCTTCTTTTCGGCGTCTTTATTAATTTTTATTCGTTTTTAATCTCGCATTTAATATTTTTGGAACAGTTGAATCGAGGCTTTTTACACGAAGTTTTAAAATTTTTCATTTGGAGCCGAAGACAGATTTAATTTTAGTTTTATATTTGACACAATTTTTTATCAGTTAATATTTTATAAATAAATATAAGGGTCGAAATCCATTTATATTATTATCAAATTTTGAAAAGATGTTGGGTAAAAAGCTTTGTGACTTTTTCCGATCTATTAAAACCCAGATTAAAAATATGTATACCATTCAAAAAAGTATCAAAATAGAAGATATAATCGGATTTCTACTCTTAGTATAAGTATAATTAAGAATTAAAATAAATACAACATTTAAACTGGTTATAAAAAGTAAAAAATAAGATCTGGGGTTGCCTAGGTATCTATTTGTTTGCAGTGTTTATTATTTCTTATTCGTAGCCTTTTTTGCTTTTATGCTTAGCTTATGACCTTTACTCTATACAGGGTGAATCAAATTCGCTTCTCACCATTAGGATCTCGGAAACCATAAGAGATACGAAGCCTGTTAAATGGTGGTAAAGTTGCGCAATTTAGGGGTCCTTTATATGCCGCGCCGCACACTGGGTAAAAATAGGCATTTTCCGGAAAAAAATTCTTTAAGTATCTAAAAATGGATCATAATTTTGGTTTTGGTTATTTTTCATATTTGTTATAGAAATGGTAACTAAACTTTATCCCAGAGGCGTCGATTTACGGGCATTACCGGGGGCGGGAGGAACGCAAACCTTTTTAGAAGAAGCGTATAAATGATAATATTCCGCATATACAGGGTGTTTCAAAAAAACCTACACAAAGTTCTAGGCTCAGCTAAAAATAAGTTCAGTTTGCTTAATAAACTTATATCGAAAAGTGACTCCTAAGGGGGCTACAGTCCCCTAAATGGGTTTTCCTGAAGATGATTTTTCCGCAATATCTTTGAACCGGTGTTGAATAAATTAACGAAATTTGGTATACTCTCTTAAAATATAGTGTTAACAGGATTTTGTTTCAAATTAAAAAAAAATAATTCAGGGACGTAACGTATGGGGGGGCTTCAATGTAAATTTTGCCCCAACTTTTCCGTTATTGAGATTTTTTACCTTTCAGCCCCTAAGTCGAAAGTGCTATTATTTTTACATAAAAAAGGTACTCTTGTCTTGTTATGAAATGACGCACCGTTTTCGAGATAATTCAACATTAATGTTAAATAGTCAGTGTCTCGATAATTTTTTCGATGTCTGAAAATCAGAAGTTCAACATAACTATCAGATTGTATGTTCCAAGAGGTGAAAAAAATATCATAGTTATATGCCAAAAAATCCTTTATTTCCAGCATACCGGGTGTTACAAATATATGACATGCACACCCTGTATGTAGAATCACCGTCAACTAAGCTTTATCCGCAGATGATTTTTGCTTTATTACTTTGGCCAAAGTACACACTAAAAAAATAAATTAATAAGAAGATGTGGGTACATGTGGCTAGTAGTTAAATTACTTAAAATTTATGAAATGTTACAAAAATTTACTTTGTGTTTAGATTGTCAAGATTTAAGGTTTAAAATCGGTACATAAAAATTAAATAAATTAATATTTGTAAGTATTAAAGTCCCTGCTTGTTTAGTAAAAAAGTTGAAACTAAGCAAGTTATTTGATGTAGCAAAAGCTGATAGGATAAAATTTGTATAATTTTCTATCTTGTTTAAAAATTTGGTATCAATTTGATTTAAAAAATATATTTCGATGTCATCCGGCATAAAATGTGGACATACGAGTTAAAACTAACTAAAATAGTTATCTAAGAAGAGAAACAGAAAAAGAATTAGTTTATATAATGAAAAAGAAAAATGTACATTTTTTCCTCCCACAACCCACTGTGCGCCGTTGAGAAATTCAGAAAATTTCTACTACATCCGGAGATATCCGTAATAAACCGAAAATCAGCTATTTTATTTTTATTTTTTCATGAATTTATTTGGGGAGATAATATATCATAATTTTAACATTATTATTGTAATTTTTTCTCTTTTATAAGATGACAGTATAAAATTTTAAATCTGACGTTTCGTGTTCGGGCCTCCATAATCAAATACATTTTTTTTAAATACGAACCTGGATTTTTTATTTAATTATTTAGAAGCTTTTGGTCTCCTAAGCTTATCAATAAATCAACAAATCTAGATTTTTTCCATAAAAGATGTTAAACAAATATGGGGCGATCTTTTCTGACCCGATTTCACTTATGAGTATATTTGTTTCCGTTATTGGACAAGTGTGATACATCGTTGGTTTTGGGAGACCAAAGACTTCTAAAAAATTAAATAAAAAATCCAGGTCCGTATTTAAAAAAATTAAGTTGATGATGGGGGCCCGACACACGCCAGATTTAAAATTTGATACTGCCATCTTATAAAGGAAAAAAAGTGGCAATAAAAATGTTAAATTTATGTTATATTATCTCTTCAAATAAAGTCAGAAAAAAACAAAAATAAAATAGCTGATTTTCGGTTTATTACGGATATCTCCGGAAGTAGAAAAGTAGTAGAAAAGTTTAAGATGGCGACAGCCGAGGTGCAGCAGCAATTAGTTAACGAATTACAGAAACTTGTTAAGAAAGATCTAATTTACTTCATAATTAATAAAAAGTTACCTGAAAATGTAAGTTCAGTTTTAAGTGATGATGTGGTGAGGTTTTTAGAGAAGGGACAGCAGGATGACGAGGTTTTTCATGATACTGTAGCCACAGGAACGGAGCAAGAGGTATGCCGTAGTATTTCTTGTTTAAATAAATACGCTGATTTAAGAGTAGCCCAGTGTGAAGTTAGCATGCAAAATAAACTTATTGAAGAGCTACAACAATCCAATAAACATTTAAACACAATTATATCACTTTTACAAACCCAAAGTGGAAATAAGGTTATCGAACATCAAAACAATTTGTCACAACAACAACAACAACATTCATATGGTCAGCACAGTCCTATCGACGGTTTGTCACTTTCAGCTGAGACATCGGGGCGAAGGCTTCCATCGAATATGAAGGCCCCACAACCTCTCCCACCAAAATCGTCGCTCTCGTTACCCGGCGGGAGCTGCGCGACGTCGACGGTGCGAGAATCAAAATCATTATCGGGTTCTGCCTCGAATTCTGCATCAGTCGACACCAGTGCCCATGAGAAATCTGTAGCAGGCCAGCGAAACACCGGACAAATCTCTCGTACTGCTGTTACGTCCCAGCAAGTTTCACATGCCATATACGAGGCCCAGTCACATAGAATTTTAAATAATTTAATAACTGCTGAAGATCCTAAGCAAAATGGCGACGATGGCTGGAAGGAAGTTAGAAATAAAAGAAAACCAAAACCTGTGGTTGGTACTCATTCTAAAACAGATAGCAGTATGCCTTCAGCTGTTCCTAAAATGGTAGCGTTACATGCGAGGGGCCAACCGCTGATGGTATTTTGGTGTACACTGGCTTGGTATTTTTGGAATTATTTCGGTATTTTTTGGTAATATTTGGTATTATCTGGTAATATTTGGTATTATCTGGTAATATTTGGTATTATCTGGTATTATTTGGTATTATTTGGTAATATTTGGTATTATATGGTATTTTGTCTGGTATTATTGGTATTTTGATTGGTATTTTATGGTATTTTTTGTACAATTATCTAATATGCGCATGCGCAATAACTATGCATAATTCACAAGGCACATGTCGCAACGTCGCAACTACCTGTTCGATGTCCTAAACAGTGTTGCCAAATGCCCGATAATTATCGGAATTTATCATAATTTTTGCTTGATCCTGATAATCGATAATTGTTCACTATCCAGTGCTTCTACCATAATTTTTAAAAAATAGTATACAATAGAAGAAGCCATATTCGGAAAAAAAAAATGGTAATAATAATAATAATAATAATAATAATAATAATAATAATAATAATAATAATAATACAAATAATAGTAAGCTCTTTATTTGCAACAGGCAAACGCCTAATTACAGGAAATTCACATACTTATAAATTAAGAGCAAGTAATTCACAAAAATATTGTTATACAAAAAAAAATATTAAAATATAAAATAAATAATAGTTATAATTAAAATAAACTAGCAAATTAAACTAAGACTAAAAAGAAGAAATGTAGAGGAACGAAACCGATCAAGAACTTTACGAATAACGCAAAGTAAGTTAGGGATACTAAAAAAAACAAAATAAGCCAAAATAAGAAGTCACAAAGAAGAAAGAAATTAAAACAAGGGAAATACAGATGAAAAATGAAGATGAAGAAAGTAGAGATGCAGCTAAGATGGGAAACCCGAGGGGAAACCGGACGCCTCACGCAGATGTTTCAGGACGTTAGACAAGCTGCTGGTATGTATATGACAGGCGTTTGATCAATACCTCCTTCAACTATACAGGATTGAAATTTTTGCACATGTTGTAAATGGGGCACTGGTACAAAATATTAGATCTCGCCAATCTCAGACTAAACGCGGGTTGTTGTATAGCTGCTAAACGCGGTACATAAAATGGTATACTTGCCAAAAGAAAGGGACAATCGATCACATCATGAAGAAGCTTATAAAGGAATGTCAGCTATTGTGAGTATCTGCGCACAGACAGTGACAGTTCCCTGATTTTAGGCAATAAAAGGTTATGATCAAACCCTCTGTGTGAGAAATCGCCTCTGCACAGCCTCCAACGAATCAATGTGGCAATCATACCACGGACACCATACAAGTGACCGATAATCCAGCCTTGGTCTAAGGAAGGAGCAATAAAGCAGTTTGATAACAAAGATGTTGGTAAAATTTGTGCAGGATAATCTCGAATATTTTGGAGAAGTTACATAGGATGGAGATAGGACGATAATTCTCAATAACTGTTGGATTGCCCTTCTTATGCATGGAACAGTCTATTGCAATCCTCCAGGTTTCGGGAAACATGCCCAGTTCGAGGATCAGATCGAAGATATGACACAGTGGCTCGCACAAAACGATGGAACAGTCTCTAACAATGAAGTTGGATGCCGTCTGGGCCAGATGTGATCTTGTTTTAAAGTTATTTGCTTGCTACAACTATATCATCAGTAGTTATTGGCGGAATGTCGATGCTATTGGAATACTGCATTAACGAACCAATATTTCAGGCTGGTGGGAATCTTTGTACACACTTTGAAAATAGTTGGAAAAGGCCGATACGACACATTGGGGTCCGTGGTAAGAGTGATTAATGTCTTTCATAGTGGCTGAATTTCCATTGATATCGGAGACAAGATAGGTTTTCTTGCAGATTTTTCTCACTGTTGGAAATTCTAAATAATTGTTATAAAATTGAAGCATTTTTAGTATTTCTTTAAAATGTCAAAATGTATGTAAATTTTTCTTGACATTTTGAATAGAATCCTATACATATTTTTAAACATTTACATAGAGCTCGAAATTCTCTTTTGAACGATGTATCAGAAGTGGCCATTCTTTTTAAAGATGGCGCTGTAGAGGGTATAATTCAATATGGCGTCGCGCCGCCATATTGAATTATGCTTTCTACAACGCCATCTTTAAAAAGAATGGCCACTTGTGATACATCGTTCAAAAGGGAACTTCGAGCTCTATCCAAATGTGTTAAAATATGTACAGGGTTCTATTCAAAATTTCGAGAAAAATTGACATACATTTTGACGTTTTAAGGAAAAACTAAAAATGCTTCAATTTTATAACAATTATCTAGAATTTCCAACAGTGAGAAAAATCTGCATGAAAACCTATCTTGTCTTCTATATCAACCGACAGTTTGATAAAAACTCGAATGGTGATGTCAAAATGCCGCCATATTGAATTTGGGATAAATGCCCTCTACGCCGCCATTTTGAAAAAATATGGCAACTTGTGACACATGGTTAAAAAGGTAATTTCAAGCTCCATTCATATATGTAAAAGTATATGCAGGGTTGTATTTGAAATTCTTGCCTCATGCTCACTTCCGGTCAAACCGGAAGTGATATTCATTTGTTTTTTAGTGGAAAATCTGAGTTTTCATAAACCATACCTTCAACCACAATTTCAAATTTCTCCTTAAAAAACATTTGAATGGTGCATTGTTAAACGATTACGTTGACACCCGGTATAATATAAAATAATTAATAGTTAGCTTACAACCTAAAATGTCAATGAGTCGCGCTCCTTCGCAAACATTCGAAGGATCCAGTTGTTCGGAAGCAAATTTGTCGGAGAACGGTAGACTACATATGATTCGGGGAAGAGTTCAGAGTTCAAAATATCGGGTTGGAGCCCTGATTCTGTAACAGCAACAATATCGTAGGTACAAGCAGCAACGGCACTATAAAAATTGTTTGCTTTGCTATGGACGGAGGCCGCGTACATTCTGGCAACAGCATGTGACGTCATTGGGAGCACAGAAGGAACTACTATCAAAAGTCAATATTTTATATAAGTAGGTAGCAGTAAGTGCATGGCGCATACAAAAATAAAAGAATTAGGGATTGATTAATAGTTTAGGTAGCTCTCGTGGTATCTGTTTAGGAAATCTAATAATACCTAACGTGTAAGTATTTGTTTATATTAATGTTTACATGTTTTGTTTAGAATATTAGTATAATTTTTAACTAAGAAATACCGTTACAAAAATAACAGGACGATAAACAATATAAATTTTATCCACTTTCGACTATTAAGCTGAATTTCTTATTTATATTTTTTATGGTAGAGGCACACACACTAAAGGGAGATTCTATGGCGCTCGACGAGCGGTGTGTGTGCGGAGATGTTGATTAACACCGTTCTTGAATCATTGTAGGTTGTAATTAGAGGGAAACAGATGTCCTGGGAGTGAGTTCTACAGTGATGCAGTGTGCCAGACAAAGGAGTTCTTGTAAAGCTATGTCCTAGGTATTTCCAGTTCGTTCGACGTACTGGTGCGCTCTTGCCGTCTGTCGTGACTGTCTGACAGGCGTTGCAAGGGGTGGGATTAAGGGGGGCAAATCATGTGAACATCTGCCGTGAAAGTATCTGTAAAACAGGGACATCTCGGCTACATGTCTGCGGTGTTCCAGACTATTCATATTCCGGGTCAACTCCGGGTCGCCGACAAGACGCACAGCTCTCTTCTGAATGGAATCCAGCAGCTTTAGGGTGTGCTTTGGTGCGGCACCCCAGATGTATGAGCAATATTCTAAGCACGGTCTTATTTGCGCTTTGTAGAGCAAGAGCAACTGCTGCGGTGTATACAGTTTTTTGTTGCTAAATAGCGCACCAAGCTTCTGGGAGGCTGATTTTGCGATGTTAGCAACGTGGTCATGCCAGGACATATTGCTGTTGACCGAGACACCCAGCAGTCCGATTGACGAGGATGAAGGAATGGTCGATCTTGCCATAATGGTGTCAGGGCCAGCCGTATTGGCCTTCTTGGTAAACGTAGCTGCTTGGGTCTTTGCTGCATTGACCTGCACCAAATTTCTGTCGCCCCACGCTTGAACTTTCTCCAGGTCTTGACTGATTGCTGTAATCTGCTCCTGTCTGTGGTGTTAAGTCTCAGTCGCTGGTAAAGGTTTTTCTGATCTGAATTGGGAGACAAGGGTACTGTCATCTGCAAAACTCTAAGCAGGATTTTTCGTTTCGGTCAGCAGGTCATTAATATAGATGAGGAACAGAGTTGGTGAAAGAATTGCGCCCTGAGGCACGCCCGCGTAATTTAATTATTTAGGTATTATTAGGTATTATTTGGTATTATTTGGTATTATTTGGTATTTTTTGGTATTATTTGATATTATTTGTCAATTTTTACGATATTTGGTATTTTTTTATATAATATTGGTATTTTCTGGTATTTTTGGTATTTTGTTTTGGTATTTTTGGTATTATTTGTCGAATATGGTATTTTAGTGTACAAATTCTAGTCAGCGGTTAACCCCTCGGTTACATGTTTCCAGGCTTGCACCTACAACAAGTGAAGACGCAATGAAAAATTATTTGATTCCGTACTTTCCAGAAGTTATTATTAATAGTATCCAGTCTAAAAATCCAGACCGATATTCTTCTTTTAAAATTTCAATATACGAAAAAAATTTTAAAGCAGCGATGAATCCAGAAATGTGGCCTCAGGATTGCTATATTCAACGTTTTTTCTTTCCGAGAAAAATTGCCGAATCGACCCGGTAATCTTCAATCCTAAGCTTCTTTTTCTAAACCTTCAAGGCTTAACAATTGATAAAATTAATCAACTTATAATAGAAATGTCAGTATACCAAGACTTGCTATTTTACTGTTTCAATGAAACATGGACAACGGATCTATCGCTTACAATGTTCCCAATTGATGGTTATAGGGTTGCTAGTTTTTATAATAGACATAATCATATTAGAGGTGGCGTTGCTATTTATATACGCGATGATTTATCTTTTAAGCCTATTGATCTACAAAAATTCTGTTTTGAGAAGGATATTGAAGTATGTGCGATATCATGCTGTATTTTTAACAGTAGAACAATTTTATTAAATTGCTACCGTTCACCCGACGGCAACGTAGGTGTATTTTTCGAAAAAATTGAGGAAATTCTTGACTTAATATTTGTTCCTAATTGCAATATGATTATATGCGGCGATTTTAATTTTAATTGTTTTAGGTCTAAATGTACAAACTTTTTAAAGCTGTGTAATATTTTATCAACGTTTGGTTTGCATCACAGGGGAGGTTGGCCGACCCGGATAACAGAAATATCAGCAACAGCTATAGATCATATTTTTACCAATATGGACCAGGTTGTAACTTGTGTTTACGATAATACAATTTCTGACCATAGAACCACTCTGGGAGACTTTGAGGTGTGCTCTAAAAAATCAAATAAAACTTATATCTGGAAAAGAAACTTCAACGAAAATGCAATAAATAACTTCAGAGCATCACTATTTAATGAGACTTGGCAATTAGTTTATAATGGGTTGACTATTTCTGAGTCTTTTGAACATTTTTTTAATATTGTCCAATTTTACTATAATTTACATTTTCCACTGCATAAATCATGCAAAGAAAATAGTTCAAAATCCTGGATTTCACCAAGTGTAAAAAAATCAAGCAGTGACTTAAAAGACCTTCATCACTTTTCAAAAATAAACCCGAATTTAAAACCATTCTATGCCCAGGCCAAAAAAGCACATAATAAATTAATTAGAGATACCAAAAAAAATTTTTATCAAAACAAAATTATGTCTTCTAATAACACTACTAAGGCATGCTGGCAGGTAATAAATCACATGACAAATAAAAGTTTTCATCGGAAAAATATAGTTTTGCGTGATGATCAAAATAGAGAAATTTGTGATCCTATGAAATTGGCTGATATGTTTAACGATTTTTATAAAAATGCTCCAAGTAAGATAATTAAGAACATTACGCCGTATGATAGTATACCCGACTTTACTTTTAATACACATAATAAATTTAAACTCTGTCCATATGCAGAAGATGAACTAGGTACCTTGCTTTTTAAGAAACTAAAAAATAATAAATCGTGTGGTTTTGACGAAATACCTAATGTTCTTATAAAGCAGGTGCTATTGTTTATAATAAAGCCACTAACACACCTTGTAAATCTGTCATTTTGTTGTGGAGAATTTCCTAGTAGATTAAAGGTGGGTAAAGTTATTCCTATTTTTAAAAAAGGAGATGAACTTAATGTCGAAAATTACAGGCCAATTACTGTTCCTTCTGTGCTTTCTAAAGTGTTTGAATATGCCTTTTTAAATAGACTGCTTCAGCATATTATTAATAATAGCATTTTATCAATTAACCAGCATGGCTTTACTCAGGGTAAGAGTACTATGTCAGCAGTACATACTTTTTATGAGAGGCTTGTTGAACTGGTTGACGCAGGCGAGTGCCCTGCTGGGATATTTTGTGATCTTAGTAGGGCATTCGATTGTGTGGATCACAATAAGTTTTTATCGGTAATAAAGAAGTATGGTTTTGTTGGGCAATCCTTTGAATGGTCTAAATCGTTCTTGCTCGAAAGAAAGCAATATGTTTCACTCCAATATGTCGACTTAAAAAATAATATAAATAACTTTACATCATCAACAGTTGATATAAACACTGGAGTTCCCCAAGGATCAATTTTGGGTCCGGTGTTTTTTCTTTTATTTATTAATCAATTTGATAGTATAAATACAAACGCTTCATTTACTGCTTTTGCTGATGATATTTCAGCCATCACTTCTAATAAATCTGACTTGGTATTGGAGAGTAATTGTAATAGTTTGATTGAAAAAATTAATACTTGGTTTACGGAATATTCTCTATATTTAAACCCAATTAAGACCACTCTTCTTCGATTCCATAATGTACAAAAAAATATAAATGAACTTCAAGTTCTGCTAAATGGTAATAAACTTAATTTTAGTGAAACTACTAAGTTTCTTGGTCTTCATATTGATTCACACCTTAACTGGAAAGCCCATTGTGAATATCTGATACCTAAAATTCACTCTCAGAGCTATGTATTAAGACAATTAAAAACTGTTCTAACTATGAATCAACTGATACAAGTATATTTTGCTAATGTTGACTCTCGACTGCGATATGGAGTTTGTTTTTGGGGTTGGTCAACTCTTTCTACTGATGTTTTTGTTTCTCAAAAACGATGTATTCGTTCCATGGCAGGAATTTCTTCGACAGAAAGCTGTAAAGAGTTTTTTATAAAATATAATGTCTTAACTGTCCCGTCTTTATTTATTTTTGAAATTTGTTTATATGTTTTTAATAATAGTGTTAAATTTCAACGCAATTTTGATGTACATAATTTTAATATTAGAAATAGGGAAAATTTACGCCCAAAATTAAGTAAGACAAAAGTGGCATCTCGATCACCAAATAATATTGGTCCTCTTTTTTTTAATAATCTCCCAAACCATATTAAAAGATGCAAAAGCGTCCATCAGTTTAAGCTTACTTTAAAGACATTTTTGATAGAAAAGTGCTTTTATAGAGTGGATGATTTTTTAAAGATTGTTACTTAGTTTTTCTTGCTGCGTTAGTTTTAGGTATTTTTGTGACTATTCCAATACAATTCTGTAAAATGATTGTCTGATGGAAATAAATGATTTGTATTGTATTGTATTGTATTGTAGTCGGAATTTTCTGAATTTCTCAACGGCATATCAAAGACCCTTGAATTGCGCAACTTTGTCCCCATTTAACAGACCTCGTATCTCTTATGGTTTCCGAGATCCTAATGGTGAGAAGGGAATTTGTTTCACCCTGTATAGAGAGATAAAAAAATTTAAATTGCCTATTTCAAGCTTATATCAACGAATTGAAAAATATTAATTAACAACAAAAAGAAAATTAATAAATTACTCAAATTAATGAAACTATATCTTCTGTAGTCGATCTACCTATTTGTTTTCAACTAGGTATTATTCGTTCTAAATTTTTAAACTGAGTTTAATAATAAATTTAAATCTTGCTTTTAATAAATTACAAAATCGAAGCTCTTACGACAACTTTTAATAAATATTATACTTAAATCAATGAAAAAATTATCTCATTCAAAATTAGCTTCATTATTTAAAATATCAAATTCTTGCTAATAAGGCCTTAAGTGAAGTTGAATAATTAAAAAATATTGCGCATTTTAGACAAAAACAATAAATATAAAGAAAACTGCAATAAAAGGGTTTTGGCAGAACTAGAGATTATATCAACGAATTGGAAAATATTACTTAAGAATAAAAAGAACATGCATTAATTATGCTAATTATAAAACTAATGAAATTACATCTTCTGTGGTTTCTACCTATTTATTCTTAACTGTTATTATGTTCTTTTTGGTCTCTTTTTAAAATTTTATATTCAGTTTAATTTGCATCTTGCTTTTAATAAATCACAAAAGTCAAAGCTTTTATCACAACTTTTTAATAAAAATCGTATTCAAACTATTGAAAAATAACAAATCCTTTCTGACTAGACCTCGAGTGAAGGTAGATTTTTTAAAATTATTGGGCATATTAAACAAAAATTAGTACTAAATAGTATAGATATCATAAAAAAAACTGCTACTAATGAAGTGTGACAAAAACATCAAATAAATAAGAGACATCAATAAAAAGGTTTTGCAGAACTAGAGATTAAAGCCAAAGCAAATAGAATAAAAGGTTAATAACACTATTTTTAGAATAATAAAATTACTTGGGCTTTGAATATATGTAGCTGAAGCACAGTAAATCACAATTGCCGAACGACGTTGTTAATGCAAGTAAAACGTAAAAAAATAGTTTTACAAGATGGTAAAAAAAGGAAAATAATAAAAAAATAAAAACAAAAGGAAACTCTGACAATTCTCGATGTGTTTAGCTACCCTCTAAAAAATTTGTGTTACATGCCTGCCTCTGGTTACAAACTAAAAGATATCTCTACTTTTGTTCGTTTCCTAAGAGTGTCTCCCTGTACGAAAGTCTACAATGCTTCAATATAAAAATCTTATTGTTAATTGGGGTTAAAGCAATGCCTTAGGCAACAAGAATTAACAAAAATAAATAGAAAGTACCTCAGAGTGTACTCCTACAGAGCAAGTATGCCAACCGCCCGTTAAGTGGTAACATTCCAATCTCATAGTTTGCCTTTCTTAAGAAACTATCAATTACATTATTTCTGATATGACCGCGGCGCTCCCATAACGAAGTGGGCTTATTCTTATTTATTTGGATCAGATTCTATGAGCGATATTATATAGAATTTATAAGCACCGGCTCCGCAATCGGTCCCACATAATTGTACAGAGTGGTTTTAACTAAAACCGCACCTCACAAGTTAGCTTAGAATTTGATATCGTAGCAACTATTTGACAATTTTGTCATGTCATTCGAAATTTGGCATTTAGACATATTCAGGAATTTTGGAATAGTCCGTAAAGTGTTTTTGTCATACGCTCCCAAAAATAGCTATTTTATGGACTCACTTGAGTCCGTAAAATAGCTATTTTTGGGAGCGTATGACAATAGTATATTATTTTATATGGAGGAAAAGTAACTTTTCCTCCAAATAAAATATGCTGTTTTTTCTTCAAATGTCGACAAATTAATGCAGGAACATCTCTTTTTAATAGTAATAATATCTAATTATTATTAAAGATAAATGGGTTCGCAAGGCGGCTTAGACCACGGTCGTAGGTGGCCTTGCTTAGACCGGTGTCGGTGAATATAATGTAACATAAAGCTGTCAGTGGACACTGTCAACAATAATTATTTTTTTAAGATTTGCGTTTTAATTTCGTATTGATAAGCAGTTATTGAGTAAGTTCGATTAAATAATAACCAATTTGTTCCTAAATTAGTGATTTTTAGAAATGCAGTCACAAATTGAGTGATAAATACAAATTGTAGTTTAATAAATTTGAGTTGACGCTTATTTTGTTGTCTGTTTGTATTGTATCTATGTTGCTATGACAACACTTTTACCTCCGCCGGCGGAAAAGTGAAAAGTAACGCTCCGGCGGAGGAAAAACGAAACTTCACGGCCGCCTACACAGTCGAGTAATGACGAATTTACTGACGTTTGAAGAAAAAAACACTTTTTAGTGTTTTTTGTTGTATGTGTTAGTTTATGTTGAGCACATCTGGCGACTCTGCAATTTAAGCAAAAGAATTTGCTAGAAGATATTTTTATGTACTTTTCAAGCGACTAATTTAAAATTTTCATATTTGCAAAAATAAGATAGAACGTACCTAACATATACCATACTTGCGTACTTCTGTTAATATATTAATTTATATTAAACGGATTCGCAACCTGCAACGGAACTTAATAATCTTATTTTATATTATGATGACTGGTTGGTTGACCAATCGCTTTCATGTTGCTATTCCATTTTTGTTATGAGAAATTAAAAAATAAGTTATTAGAATGACAAGTTAATTAAATAAAATCCCACATTACAAAATTCATAAACAAATAAAAAAATAGTACGTCAAAATTGACACTAATGGCAGTTTTGACCAACGAAAATTAAGGAAATGGCGAGAATGAGTTGTAGCGCTGGTAACATTTCTTCTAATAAGAATAAGCAACTGCGCATTCCTATGGTTTATGTTTTATGTTATAACCATCGTAAAACATGCATGCCTTTAGTGGTCACTTACTTAGGCGTAATAAATGTTTAGCTGTAAATAATTAATATGGAATTGTGATAGCCCTATATTAGATAATCGAAATGTAGTTACAGACGGTTGGTAACATGACCAGCAATATTATACGCTTCCTATGTTCAAGTCCTTGACGAAGATGATTTGCTAATTTGTATGCCTATAGTTAGTAAATTTGTTCTACTGAGTCATATAATTTCGACGAAGGTATGAGTACAACATCAACATTGCATATAACATTAGGTGATAACACGACATGGATTGGTACGAGTTTTTATAGTGCATTTTCTTAAATGGTTCTTTATTTTCCTGCATAGTTCTAGAGTGATTTAACGAAATTAATTTAAATGTTTCATTGAAACTTCTATTTTGTTCAAGACAATGAAAAATCAATAAGTCAATGTAAAATAACAATTTATTCGTCATAACATAATTTTGTTGCTTTTTGCTCATGCCGCAGAATTTTATACCCCATGAACTCCTTTTAACAATTTCATTCTCTGAGTAATTCCGATTTAAGAGTAGAAACAAAAATAATTTTTTGTTATTTCTGATAAACATGGAAGTAAACCGAAACTAGGTAAAATCATAAAAAAATGAAGCGCTCTTTTGAACACGAAAAACACTCCTATCTAAGTAATTTAAAAAACAGAGTGGGTAAAACTTCTAGGCTTTACCCACTTCGATCTGCGAACACAACTCTCAAGGGAACTTGTGCGAATGCAATACACTTGCACATAGCAAGTTAACTTTAACAACGACCCAATAATTTTAACCGGACTAAAAAAGAAGCCTTTAGCGTATGAAATATTTTATAGGCGAAATCAACGGCATTTTAAAAAATCTTTGCTTTACTTACCTCCTTTCTTTCGCGTCTCATATTATATTATCTTTATTTCATTTGAGTAAATTCTGCTATGTTCAAAATGGTGCATTTTAAAGAGGCAGGTAGAAGTTTTTTTTTAATTAGAAATTATAGAGTGGATGGAATTTCTAGAACCAACTAAAGCACGCTATTAACATAAAAATGTAAAAAAATAGTTTCCAAGATCCCTTGTGAAAAATGTGGGCCATTAACTAAGTGTATATACCCATTGTCAAAAAATGCATAACAATATAATAGTTAAATTTTGAAGTTCGTTCATTGACAACACCAGCCATTTTACTTTTTTGAAAAATTGTTCCTGCACAACGTTGTGTTTAGGACCTGTGGGCAGCGGCGGATAAGACCTCGTGGACCGGCGTGGGAAGTTTAGTAAAGCGACGCCATCACCAGTGCCCACCAAGAAAATTAAATATGTTTATTTTTTATTTTTATTAAACATTAAACGTGTCTACATTACATAAATAAAAAGGAAATCTCTAATTTTCACAATAAACCTTACATAGACAAAAACAGGAGCTATTTGTTTTATACACAAACAATAAACAATCAAATAACTCTTATTTTTAAAATAAACTGCATATAAATAAAAAAGGAATCCTTTTGTTTCAAAACAAACCTTACATAAATAAATAGAGGAACTATTATTTTGTAATATAAACAAACACAACATGACCCAAACAACAGATAAACAAATATGAAGTCTTATTTTTTTAAATAAATAAATATCATAAATAAAAAAAGGAACTGTTAATATATCAAAAACATTAAATACACATCAAAAACTCTAGATAGAAAAGTATGTTTTAAAATAAATAAGTAATATAAGTATAACATTTAACATCAAAATAAAAAAGGAACTCTATATTGCTATTAAAATAACAATTCCTTTGAAAATAAACTGCTGGACACACGAAACGGATCACTGAAATTTTGAGTGCAACTTTGAAGCAGAGTATCTTCCGAATTAAAACAGATATTAAAATGCGGTTTTCAATACTTTATTGAGCGTTTCACCTTCATTTAGCTGGTCTGAGCTCAGTACTAAACTTGTACAAGAAATGTCGTATACAGGGTGTAATTTAAAATGCTTGCAATTTTGCGAAATTTAGTTTCTTCCGAGAATCTAGGATATTTGTTTTAAAAGTTTGTTCGTTACATTATTTTGATCTATGGACAACTATCAAAAAAGTAATTTTTCTACAGCCGCGCGCAAAATAACTAATTGCTAAATTCAAATGAAATCGCAAAATCGACGAATGCCGTGGATCCTTATTTTGCGCTCTAGCGCGAACATGGAAAAGAAAAATCTCACTTTTTCCGTCGAGTGTGCTATGAGTGGTCATGGAAACCGAAGATAAATAAATGACAGTCGTGCGTTTCTTACAGTTTGTTGCTGGCACTCCTGTTCTAAATATGCCCGAAGCCCGAATATAATATGTCAAAACTGACAGTAATTTGCAAATTTCAGAATAAGTATAGAGAGAAATGTTGATTTAATTTTTAAAAATGCGGCTGTAGAAAAAGTTCTGTGTGTTTTTCGAGCGCAAAGTAAGATTGCCGTTTTCGAAAGATTACTGCGCTCCGCTACGCGTCGCGCAGTAACATTCTTTCTCAAGCGGCAATCCGTTACTTTGCGCTCCAAATACACAAATAACTATTGAAAGTTTTTGATATCTGTCCTAGTTTTAGAGATTTAGTTTTTTTTTTAAACTAGTTATTTTTTTACATACTCGTCCATATGTTTTCCTTTCGGTTAACCTGGGCATTTTAAAGATCTTTTATGCTTATAAAATAAGACTAAAAATTATAGCTGTCAAGAATTTAATGACATCAAAAGGTAACAGGTGTTTTCTATGGAAATGCAATGAAGGCATTATTGAATTACGATTAACGATTTTAAACTTATTTTCCCTAGAAAATATGCAGGCCGTCCTTGTATACCGCAAAAATTGTTATTTCAACAGAAACTTAATTGGTAAACAGACTTGAATATTAGGAAGAAAATTAAGAAATAGTAATTAGATATGATTAGGTGTATTATTTCTTCCTCATCTTTTGTTTAGTTTATGGTTTCAAATAACCAGCAGTAGTTTGAAAATTAATGAAGCACGCGTAAAATTTAAAAAATCGTCTGTGCCAAAATCAATAAACTTTTCGATAAAATGCTTGGAAATTCTTAAATTTTTATTTGATTTGATCTAATGAAGCATTCAAAAAATTACTCAAAAAAATTTTAGAGGAAATAATAAATTTTGTCATAAATCTCTATTAACTAATTTTTATAACACCCTGTATAATACAAATATTCTCTAGACCTTGTAAAAGCTAAAGGCATGTCTACCATATTTTGGGTAGAAGCGAAGTGTTTCAACTGTTCATTGAACATATATACACGAGTATGTAAAAAATGACTATAGTTTTCTAGAAAAAAATTAAATCTCTAAATCTAGGACAGATATCAAAAAGCTTTCAAATTATATTTTTGATATTTGTCCATAGATCAAAGTAATGTAACGAACAAACTTTTAAAACAAATATCCTAGATTCTCGGAAAAAAACAAAATTTTGCAAAATTGCAAGCATTTTGAATTACACCCTATATACGGCATTTCTTGTAAAAGTTTAGTATTGAGCTCAGACCAGCTAAATGAAGGTGACACGCTCAATAAAGTGTTGAAAACCGCATTTCAATATCTCTTTTAATTTGGAAGATAATCTGCTTCAAAGTTGCACTACAAATTTCAGTTATCCGTTTCGTGTGTCCAGATGGCTTATTCTTGAAAAGTTTTCCATCGTAAGGCGATAGAATTGGATTCTCCCTTGTTACCCTTGGTTTCTATTGGTTTAAAGTAAGGAGAAAGGCGAAAAGGAGTAGAAATAGACGTTACATAACCTAAAAATGTTTTGTTTTTCTATGGTTTACATTTTTGTTGGAATCTTTGATAGGTACATGAAGAAAAGCAAACATCTTTCATCATTTTTGTTGCAATTTCAAGTTACATAAATACGAGCACGAGCATCTTCCATTTTCAGCGTTTGAATTATAATTTGCAATGGATTTTAATCATTTGCTCTACTGGCATAAGGAAGGGCATTTAATTTTATGTCAAGTTCTTCCCACAAAGTTTTAGAATGAGCTCTTGTATATTGTGGAGTAAATTTCCCTGTATACATTTGAGGCCTTTCTTGTAAGAAATTCACCATTAACATTAACTCTTTTTATTCAATAGTAATCTTCTTTTGCTCGGCAGAACCGACTGAAATTTCTTTGCTTTTCATATGTAATATTGTTTTGTTAAGATTAAAATAATGAAACTATATACGCGCCGAAATGAATGGCGGAAGCCAAAAATATGAACTTAAACTTTACTTTACTGGCTTTGCACCTTTAAAATCACATTTTTTCAATTTTTCACCCTAATAAATAATTTTAAATTAAAAAACGGGTTAGGTATGTCGGTATGTGCTTTTTTCTTGGCAGTCGAAGTTTTCTGCCTTTTGATTGGTCAAAATTCTCATCTGAAAATTGGCAACAGTGTTCCTTTCTCCCTCATACTCCCCGATTTCAAGAATAATGCATAGAGAAAACTCGGGAAAAGAAGTGAGTGAGTAGTCCCCAGGGAGTCCTCCTTTTCTACTATTTCAATAATAGCCGCACAGCAGTTTAGTGCTGAATCTTCGCAAATCGTGAGTGACCCCGTCATTCTTTGTTTTATTTAAGGTGAGTATCCACCAAGCGCGCAAAGCGTTTGCAAATGTTTGCAAACTCAATGTTTGTTTGGTGGATACGTGTATCATGCGTATTAGTAAACATTTGCAATCATTTGGTCGTGTTCCGAGCGATGTCGGTACATCAAAGCGATTTGTTGTTTGTGTGTGACACTTTTGCTTTTTTAGTGGATACGTTGCCACGAATAGCGACTGATTTATTCAGAGAGAACCAACGTTCAGGGCCTATTAAACATTTTCTTTTCGCATAATGGAATGGGACAATGAGAAATGTTTCCAATTAATTGAATTATACAAAATAAAATCAGAAATATGACAATCTACACATAAGTTTTATTATCATAAAACTAAAAAGCATGACGCAGAGAGTGAAATTGCAAAAGATATGGGAACCACTGTTGATGTTGTAAAGGGCAAACTAAATTCACTGCTCTCCTCTTTCAGAAGGGAAAAACTGAAACAAGAACAATCTATGAAGACTGGGAGTGGCATGTACATTTTTGAAATTATTTTTTTAGGTTTTTCATTTCATTCTTAATATTTAAGTGTACAGGGAAAGTGTGTAATCCATTAACCATTATAGATTCCTTGCGGCTTATGAATAAAAGGCATAAGCTAGTAAATGCTTTTACTATTTTTCTATCTCTGTTTGTTGTTAGACTACTGCATAAGTTTATCTCATGAAATTGAAGCGAATAACCTTTTGCTATTACTTTATTCATATGGGCCCTTGGATCAGGGTAAAGTCAGAAAAAATTCTTATCAAAGTGAAACGCTTATCAAAGTGAAACGCCCCTTTAATTAAGCATGTTTCAGTATAGCTAAAGGGTTGAATTTTTCAGGACATGTAGCCAGGGTAAAATGAGGATCCTAGACGATAACTGGAAGAGCTAGGTACGGGGTCGAAATTTTTATGGCAGGTGCGTTTCATGGGGGGTGAAAGTTTTGGCCATATTGGGGGACGGGGTCTCTAATTTAAGGGGGGATCTTGGGATTGCCGATATCTCTGCAGCAGAAACTCGGATCGAAAATCTGACAAACGATGCCCCCGGCTCGGGGTCATCAGTGAGGGGAGAGTATTTATTATACCCCCGCCCCTCCGGATTCCCATAAATGTTCGAAAAAATGGGAAGAAATAAAAAAAAATAAAAAAATTGTTCGGATAGTTAATAAAAGTGTTATGAAACGTAATAAGAAAAAATATTATAAAAAAAAAGTTAGAGAAACGCTGTTTTCGGCGAAAAACTGCGAAGGAGTTTAGCTACGAGGTTGGAGATTGCAAATATGGGAAGAAAAAATGCTTTATGAAAAAAGAAACAGACACTTTTGAAAAATGGGAAAAAGTTGAAAAAAATGTTCGGAAAGTTAATAAAAGTATTATAAAACGAAATAAGAAAAGAAAATTAATAAAAAAGTAAAACCAAAGGATTGTTCGGAAAGTTATTCAATTATAAAATCAAATAAGAAAATAAAATTATTAAAAAAGAAAAAATTACCAGAATATTAATAAGGGTATTATAAAACGAAATATAGAAAAAAATCATAAAAAAAGTTAGAGAAACGCGGATTTCGGCGAAAAGAAAGGAAAAAAAAATTGAAAAAGTGTCGAAACCGGGGACAAAAGTTGAGAAAATAGTTTAAAAAATTAAATAAAAACTTAATTCGTTATATCCAAGGGCCCATATGAATAAAGTAATAGCAAAAGCTTATTCGCTTATATTTCATGAGATAAACTTATGCAGTAGTCTAACAACGAACAGAGATAGAAAAATAGTAAAAGTATTTACTAGCTTATGCCTTTTATTTATAAGCCGCAAGGAATCTATGATGGTTAATGGATTGCATACCTTTATGAGACACGGTGTATACTTTAATTTTAATATTAAGAATGGAATGGAAAACACAACAAAAAATAATTTGAAAAATGTACATACCACTCTCAGTTTTCATGGAGTTTTCTTGTTTCACTTATTCCCTTCTGAAAGAGGAGAGCAGATAATTTAGTTTGCCCTTTACGACATCAACAGTGGTTCCCATATCTTTTGCCATTTCACTCCAGGCGTCATGCTTTTTAGTATTACGGTAATAAAACTTATGTGTAGCTTTTTCTCATTTTGCATAATTCAATTAATTGGAAAAATTTCTCATTGTCCCATTCCTTTATGCGAAAAGAAAAATTTTAATAGGCTCTGAACTTTGGTTCTCTCTGACTATATCAGTCGCTGCTCGTAGCAACGTCGCGTCGCCACTAAAAAAGCAAAGCGCACACACAAACAACAAATTCCTTTGATGTACCGACATTGCTCGGAACAGGACCAAATGATTGCAAATGATTGCAAACGTTTGCTAACACGCGTGATACACGTCTCCACCAAACAAATATTGAGTTTGCAAATATTTGCAAACAATCGCTGCTGGAGAATTGTATTGTGTTTCGCAACTCATTAGCATGAACGCATCTAATCGGTTTTGACTGAGAGCCCTTTTTAGCCTTTTCTTTAAGCATTTCAGTTTCGAGAAACTTCTTTCACAGGCACAGGCTACTTGGAAGATTGGAAGAGTCATACATATTGTATTTGGAACTAGCAGCACAATTTGCAATTTCTGCAACTTTTGCATTGCATATGGTTGTCTTTAATGTCGTCGTCCTTTTCATCAGAAGATTCCTTTGCAAAATCAAAAGTATAAAATTGATCAGTATTAAGTTCAAAAGTGTCCTAGTTTACCATAAAGTTCTCCAGCCCATTTTTGGGAGGTTGCGAGGGGCTTTATTTTTATAAGCTTTTCGGACAGAGTCTCTAACCTGTTACGAGGAATTCTCCTTTTCAAGTCATTGAAATTTGTTGGATCTAAAATATTAAAGTCTTTGCAAATAATAACATTTTTGATGAACCTTTCGTCCATAGATTGAACTATTGTTTAAATGCTTCTGTTGTAAATCTTTCTTTAGTATTACTTAATTTTCATCCTTGCATTCTTCTCCGGGCAATTTCTTGACTTTTCTTGCCCTTACTTCTGGTAAACTAGTTTCGATGTCAATGTCTTCAACCTCTACGCCGGAATCAACAGTCTCCAATTTGATTATTGCCCATTTGACAAACATATCGCTAGTTTCTTGTATATTTTTAAAGCCTCGTTGGATTTGTTTCAGCTGTTCTAATGCTGTTTGTTCCTTCAGTAGATCTAGCTCTTTGGCTTTTAAATATCTTGATAATGGCCCTGTTATTGAGAAAATGTTTAAAAATATATGAACAGTTAAAATCACCTTATATTTTTGTAAGGATTCTTGTAAAGGCTTAGCTGTAGCACGAATGTCAGCATTTATATTATTTGAACTTTCTATAGTTTTTAATGCCAGAAGAAGTTCAACGAATAGAATAGATTTTGTGCACCCGCAAGTACCAAAGATTTGTGCGAGAGTTGATTCTGCCGCCCACCAACGTGTCTCACCAATTATTGTCTATAGTTTCCTTTTTTTTTTGTTATCACCGAACTGAATTTTCCCTAGTTTAAGATTTAAACGATCAGACCAACCAATGCAACTTTCAAATTTCCAGTTACTCGATATAATATGATTTTATGGGCATAGGATACACTGATCCATAAACGTATGTTTATGATTTACAGAGTTTGTTTTACCTCTGGCTTTTTCGATTATTTTTGAACTTCAAATGGTTAGTGCCGTAATCATCATGATTCAAATTGATCTGTGATGGGAAGGAAGTTCCGAGTTCGATTTTTTTCTGATGGGGTTAGTTCAACTCCTAGTGAACGTTTATTATGCATTTTCACTGCGTTTCGTTCTCATACCCTCAGCAATCAGAATCAGCTAACGCAGCAGCTTTCCTCATATTCTTCAAAGCTATCCCGATACGGTCTTGTTCTTATAAAGCTTGTTAGCGACGCCATCGCTGAGGTGGCTGTAATAATGTTCAATCTAGACTTCTGCAAAATGTTACTAGTTTTGTTTACTTGGCCCAAAATATCTTCCCAAAATACGGTATATATGCAAACTTAGAACAGTAACACGTGATTTTCCTGAATCTTCTTTGCCCTGTGAAATTTCAAAAGTATCTTTTTCATTTCTCTGTAGCCTCTCAAAAGGCTTTTTCTAGCATCTGCTTTGTATGACCACTGGTTTTCCGCTTTGGCACAAAAATAGGTTTGTCATTGTCGGTTTTTTCAAGCAAGTTTAAAACTTTATATCGAATAGTTGAGGACGTAAATATGCATAAAGTTTTCCACAAAGACAAAAAAACTTACAGCACCCAGATCGCACTCTGCTGCACTACAGGATTAGGTGAATGCCCAGAGCAAGGCACCCATACTCATATTGCTAATTTAGTTTCGGTCAGTACCAACGCTTGAAGGCCATTGTACCTACTTTCCACTCACTCAAGAAGTGTTTTCATAAGTGTGACTACGGCACTTCTTAATGTCTATTTCATTCTCCTTCAAAAACTTGTTCAAGCCTTGAAACATATCTTTGCTTTGTAACCCCTGGAATGTGAATCTTTCAACGTGACCATCGTCTGGAGTTGAATCTAATGCTATGGAATATTACTTTAGCTGTTTGGTTGGAGAGATAACTTCATTGAAAACTCCCTTGCCAATTAATTGAACAATAATGCGGTCAGCGGTGATCTTTCTATGGGTTCCGGGACACATCGGAGGGGAGGGGAATGAAAAAGCAGATAAACTCGTAAAAAAGAGGCTAATCATCATGGGACAGGTAAAGATACTTCTCGGGAATTATAACCTGAAGAGGTCTAACGACTGCATCAACCTAAGTAAAAATAAACTTGGAATACTAACAAGGTTTCTGACAGGGCATTACCGGTTGAGAGGACACCTCAAGAAGCTCGGGTTAGTAGAGGAAGAAGAATGCAGATTTTGCGGGGAAGATAATAAGATTAAGCTGACTGTTTTTCAAAAGGGAACTGAGTTTGGCCTAGGCATTCGGCAACTTCTTTTATTATTTTCATTGAACTTACCACTTCGCTATTTAAATTTCCGAGGATCAGCTTAATCTGGGAACAATAAGGCAACTTATCTTAAACTTGATATAATCGGTCCTACAATGTGACTGAGCTATAATTTATTCATCCTTCTTTTGCTGGCTCGCGTTGGAAACGAACAGCGGTCATTGTAGTCCTGCGACATGAACGAGGATATAAGGTTGCTGTCGTCTGCAAAGCTGTAAATAGAATGGTTTATCTTGTCTAAGAGATCCTTGATATAGAGCAGGAACAGCGTGGGAGATAATATACACCCTTGAGGAACTCCCGCATTGATTTTAAATTCCTTCGAGAGATGTCCATCAATTCCAACTCGGATGCTTCCATCCCTTAAGAAATTGGAATGCCACAGAAGCAGTGCTGGTGGTAGTCCGTATGATGCCAATTTGCTTAACAATCCGTCATGCCGTACTCTATCAAATGCTTTGGATATGTCGAGAGCCATTGCACGAAATGCGCCATAACTCTCAATGGCCTTGGTCCGCAGGTAGGTCACGTCAGGAGATCTCCCGTTGATCTGTGCTTGCGGAAGCCAAACTGGCGAGAAGGAAAACATGCAGTTTAGTATGCTAAGGAGAAAAACCTGCATAGTGGAGCTCTTGTTAGTGTCTAGGCTTTTGAGTATTCGTTTCATTTCGCAATGGCGAAATACCATACCTGCTGGCATTGAGGAATTCACTCTCGCGATAGTTGGGGGAGTCTTTCCTTGAGGACCTAAGGCAGAATTTGATGCAAACATAATGGCAAGAATGTTAGCTTTTTCTTTGACCGTTTCCGCTATTGAGCCCTCATCTTTGGTCAGTGGTGGGATTGACGTCTTTGAGAAACCCTGATTAACAGCTTTGGCAACTGACCAAATGCATCTTGATCCGTAAGGACAGTTGAGAAGCCTGTTCTTGATCTGCTCGTTATATCCTTCCTTGCTTTCGTCAATGGTCCGCTTACACTGGTTTCTAGTCGTGATGAATATATTTCGATTTTCAGCTGTCGGATTTCGGCGCCATTGGCGGTACGCGGCATTTCTAGCATTGACTGCTCTAGAGTAGTTTTTCCCAAACCATGCTTTACCGTTTGAGATACGATTCATAAAAGAGGATATGAAAGCTTTCATACCAGCTAGAGTACCTTGATTAGAAATCTACGGATCTCTATGAATCTTGCTGGCACCTCAGACAAGTAATAATTGATTTCTTTTATTTCAGATCCATCATGCCGATCGACTTCTATTACATTCCTGGATCTGCTCCATGCAGGGCAGTACTTCTGACCGCAAAAGCTGTAGGAGTGGACTTAAATTTAAAGCTGACCGACTTAATGGCCGGAGCGCATCTGACTCCTGAGTTTATCAAGGTGACTTTTATTTATTTATTTTTTGCTTAACAACTAGAAAGTATTATTTTACTAATAAAATCGTTTATATTGTATGCTGAAACCATTGACATGGATCTAAAGTCAACCGTTAAAACCGTGATTTTAATGGCGGTTTTAATCAAATGAGTATAAGTATCTGCGGTCATTTCAAAAGACTGTTCATAGATAATGTTTTGGTTCATTTATAAACCTAATCTCTATAAAATAAGAACGATTTTAGAGTGAAAATTATAATTTGCAATTGGTGGCGATGGTACACCAACCACCTAAAAGACAATCTGACAAGTATTCAGGTTAGAATTACCTTTTCAGAGTTTTTTTTATTCCAGTACAACACAAATGCTTATTAAAATGTGTTACTTGTCCTCAAGACGTACATTTTAAAATGAAAAACACGCCATCGATAACTAATAAATTTGTCGCTTGATATCAAATATTTTCAAAAAAATGGTACAAACGTTTAAAAGTGGCCATGGTCAGTTACTTAGGACTACATGTGCTTTTAAAAAATAATCAAATTAACTCAAATCTAACAAAGTTTTAAATAATAATACACATATTACGCATAATTTATCTATAGAATATTAAAATTAACTTTCATACTAAGTAATACCTTAAATTATATTATAAAGGTTTAGGCTATAATGCTTTTGGCATTATTGATGCATATTTTCATATTTTGAGATTCATATGACTTTACATTGGTTTTAATGCTCGATTAACTAATGTAGCAATGTTTTATTCATTGTCCAGGTCACTAAATGGTTTAACAGAAATATCCTTGATATTTTAAATAGACTTGGCTATTTCAATACATATTTCGAACGCACTGATTCGTCTGCAACCTTGCTTGTAGCACCTTCAGGATAAGGTCAAATTTTAAAACCTACCGGATAGACACAGTTTAGTAATAGTGCTTTTTATTTTAATCCCATTTAAATTCTAAAACGAAATAATCAGTGTGACCGTTTTAGGACAAATGTACTAAATTTTGTAAATTTTCTATAATAAGGTACAAGAGTGCATTTTACGATAAATTAGTTCCAATTCATGGCCGTATTTAGCAAGTCGTGGGCAAAGTTTATAGAATTAAAATATTTTTAATTCTGTAAACTTTGTCGTGGGCCCCTAGGCTGAACCTGTGGATGAGGCCGTGTGGGGAAAATATACAGGGTGTTTTTTAATAACATGCTAATATTTAAGGAGGTTATTATTGGGTTTATTTTGAGAAAAAGTCATATGTCCTAAAAGTCTTAACTTTTGAACTACAGGGTGCTAAAATTTTAAGAAAAAAATATATTTTTTATTATAACTTTGGTATTATCTTAGATATCTTTGTGAAATTTGGCACACGCCTTTTATGCATAAGGTGCATTTTCTGATGTACCGGGTGTCCCATTTTCGAGGCTTTTATAGGATATCTTCGTAATTGTTAGTGCTATCAAAAAAGTAATATAGGTGTCATGTGCTCTTTTTAGGTCAAACTTAAAATGGTCAAATCAAAATTTGAAAATTTTCGCTCGCTTAAGAGATACGTGGAAAAATAAAAAAATTGACATACAGAAAAATGTTTTATACCAAAGTTTCTTCATAATGATTGTTGAATCTGCCGTTTTCAGAATAATATACGGGGTCAGGTAAGAAAACTTATCGGACCTAACCTCAATTTTTTAAAGGGAACATCCTGTATATTTTAATCTAAAAAGATAGTATTTTAAATTCTCTTTTCAAAAATATAACACACCATGGATGATATTCTAGCTGGAAAAACATTACACAATATATTTTAACAGACAAAGAGTAGAAGAAAGAGTTGAAACAAGAAAGCAAATTAAAAAACTATGGAATCTTTAAAACGAAATAAAAGATTCAGATTAAGGGAAGAAATAACGAGAATCATCGCAGATGTTCGAAAGCTCCTCGGTTGTTTTCAATGCACTCTTGACATCTTTTTCGAACCGATTTTAAGGCATTCATGATGTGTATTGGGTTAGGTCTCATGAATTTTTGATCAAGTTGTTTTCCGATTAAGATGACTTCTTTATAAATTTTATTTTCCAACATTCCTCAAAGAACAAAATCTGGAGGTGTTAGATCCGAAGATCGTGGTGGCCACAACTTATAGGCCAATGTGTTTCTATCTAACGGTTTCTGAAGTGAGTATAGAGGCTTCGTAGGATATCTCTTGATTGCTGTACAAAATATCGTTATGGCACAGCAATGATTAAAGTGTCTACAAAGACATAAGCCAAAAAAAACTTGAAAAGACATGGGAAAATTCCAAGTTAATTTTATGGACAGCCCCTCACGGGCAGGCTCATGGGCGTAGACAGGATTTTTTCTCAGAGGGGGGGCGAACCGTATATAAGGGCTCAGTGGTACCCGTAGGCGGAGGCTAAAAGTTTTGGTGGTGCCACGGCCAATTTTTACCCAAAAGTCGTTAAAATCGTTTAAAAAACAAGGATTGGGCACCCTCTTGAATGGCATGGCATGGTATGTTGAAAAATTAGTCTGTTGATTTCCCAGGGGGGGGGGGCACGACCCCCTGTCCCCCCTCCCACCCGGTCTACGCCCATGGGCAGGCTTCTGGTTCTGATACCACTAGAGGCTTCTTAGGATATCCCTTGATAGCTGTTCAAAATATCGTTATGGCACAGCAATGATTAAAGTAGCTACAAGGACTTAGCTAGAAAAAACGGGCAGGCTTTTGGTTCTGGTATCACTAGAGGCTTCGTAGGATATCTCCTGATAGCTGTACATACTCTCTTATTCGAAGAGCGTTATGGGTATGGGCGCGCATCTTGTTGAAAGTAAATCCCTATTACTGCATTTAAAGGAACATCATCAAGGACATCGAAAAGGTTTGATTGGAGAATGTCCAGATATCTATTTGCATTTAAATTTTCTTCAAAACAGCGATATACCAGTTTATTTTGAAACAAAAAACAACTTACATTTACACCAAATCGACCTTGTTCACGAACATGTTGTACCATGTGGGGATTTGTGGAGTTCCAATGTCTTTCATTAGGTCCGTTAAAAATACCGCAACTTGTAATTCGGATTCATCTGACCAAATTATTTTTTTTGTGAAAACAACGATCCTCGTTAGATTTATTTAAAAAACAGTGACAAAATTCCAATCTTCTCATATCATCATAGGGGTGAAAATATTGAGTAATATTAAGAACATAGGGAAAATATTTATTGGACATCAAACTTATTTGCGCCTTAGATTTTGAAATTCCAGTTTCAGTTTCTATGTTTTTGACGGAGGTGGATTTTTGTTCCAAAAATTTCAAAGTGATTTTAGAGAATAAAATTAGGGTGTGCGCTTAAGACCACAAGACAGAAGTGAAAACGACACCATGATGAGATTCCCATTAACCTTTCACAATTGAACATATGGCAATCTCAAATTCAAGACGATAAAAGAAAGTGCTAAATGCGCCTAAAGGAGTTTTCACTTCAATAAAAGTTGAGCTACTACGATTCAAAGCTATCACAGGATATACCATTCTACCTGATTATGGGCTTAGACAAGTCATAACACGCTTATATCTTCATTTTCCTTGTTTTCTTTATTATTAGTTTTTGATCTCGGCTTCGTAAAAGAGCCGCATGCTTTTAAATTATCTTCCAGTCGTCGTAATATATCCTTAAATGGTTGCCGTCCTTCCGGTTAGCGAACAGAATATACATTTTGGGCCATATCTTCGTTTGTCCACTTTCAATATAAACTGATATCATATCAAATTTTTCAAAATGTTGGGAAGTCATTTACACAAACGAACATGTAAAAATCAAATTGACGTTAAATATTAATAACAACTAGAATATCAACTGTGGTTCAAAATAATAATGTATTAATAAATTGCTTAGGCAACCAATATCATCCATGATGTGTTATATTTTTGAAAAGATAATTTAAAATACTATCTCGTTAAATTAATATATATTAAAAAGAAATGAGGTTAGGTCCAATAACTTTTTTACCTGACCCCGTATACTTATTCTGATAACGGCAGATTATTCAACAATCATTATGAAGAAACTTTTGTATAAAATATTTCTCTGTATCCCTTTGAACTAAGAAAATATCATTTTGAAATTGACAGTATTTTTATTTCCCCCGTATCTCTTAAGCGACTGAAAATTTTCAAATTTTGATTTGATCATTACAAGTTTGACCTAAAAAGAGCACATGACACACCTATATTACTTTTTTGATAGCACTAACAATTACGAAGATACCGTATAAAAGTGTCGAAAATGGGACACCCCGTACAAACAATTTTATTAATTTTACCAGTGACGCCTGTACAGGGTGGTCCCCTATAATGTCGCCCCCTTCAACTTTTTTATTTTAAATGTGTCAAAAAAATTAAAGGTATAGTTATGTAGGTACTGAAAAATACGTTTTTTTCTGCGTATAAAAAATATTGGAAAATGATCAGTATACAGGGAAAAACAAAAAGTAATTTTTTTTCAATGGAACACCCTATATATGAATTTATTTTTCGATTCCTCGTAAAATTCTAATCATATTTTATGTATGATGTATACCTCTAGAGTTAGTAGTTGCATAGCTATAAACAGTTGAGAATCGGTACTTTGAACATCTCAAATTTGTAAATTGTAGTAATTTTTATACTATGTTACTAGTGTAATTGTTATACTATGTTGGTGGAGGGAGATTTTGAGTTTTCACTAACTTATAATAAGGAATTTAATGTTTATTTTTTGTGCGTATATAGGTCAAGCTCAAGTCATAATATTGAACAGTTTTTAAAAAGACTGGAAACTTTATTATTTTAATTTTCACCTACTTCAAAAATTATAATAACTGGGAATCTAAATATTGACTATTGTGATATAAATTCGAGACATACTAGTGTTCTACTGGATTTATTTACGTCTTTGAATTTTAAGCTTTTGGTGGATGGCCCAACCCGCATTACTGCAACCTCTAGCGCTTTAATAGATTACTTTTGGAAAAAAATAATAAAAGAATGAGGATATACAGCGAAGGCAACTTTAATAGATTTGTGCATGAATGCCAGGAGACCGATTGGGTATCAATAATTGAAATATCTGATGCTCTGAACAATTTTAATACAAAATTAGTTTATATGTTTAACAAAAATTTCCCCCTAAAATCTTTAAAATTCAATAGCAAAAAACCATGGGTTACTAGAGAAAAAATTTGAGAGTATTGCATACAATTAGAAAGTTTTTCCCCACACCATTTATAATGACATACTTCAATAAATATAAAATAATCTACAGGAAATTAATAAATCTTGCAAAAAAATTATTATAATGGTAGAATTGATAAGGCTAAAAATAAACCAACGGAAATATGGTAAATGATTTGAGAGGTACTAATACTAGCTCTAATGGCAATCTTGATATTGATGTGAACGGTTTTAATCACTTTTATTGTACGATTGCAGAAAATTTGACATGTCATATTTCATCAAACATTGATCCTCTGACTTACCTGCGAAATATTTCTTCAATGAACTCTTTTACTCTTTTTCATACAGATATTAATGAAATTAAAAGAATATTTAGTCAAACACAAAATAAAAGTTCTTCAGGTATTGACAACATTTCATTAAAAGTAATTAATTGGTTGCCTGATTATGTACTAAGTGCTCTTGTGATAAATAAGTCCTTGACACGGGCATTTTTCCTGATTGCTTAAAAACTGCATTGGTAATGCCACTATTTAAGAATGGTAATATTTTGGATCCATCTTGTTATCGCCCCATTTCACATCTGCCAACATTGTCAAAAATAATTGAAATAATCTTTAAATCGAGAATGGTCGACTACCTTCAAAAATACAAATTGCTTAATGCTTCACAATTTGGATTTCAGAACAACAAGGATACCCGTGATGCAATGTTTAACTTTCTTGAAAGGGTGTATCTTGAACTCAATCAGGGAGAGATGGCCGCAGCAGTGTTTTGCGATTTTTCAAAGGCTTTTGATTGTGTGGGTCGGGGAATATTGCTGCGGAAGCTTTTCCATTATGGTTTTAGAGGTATGCCTTTGAAATAGTTATAATCATACTTCACTAATAGGAAACAATACATTAAATGATTAAATGGTTTGTCATCAGATCAGAGCATTGAGCATGGGGTTCCTCAAGGCTCAGTGCTCGGTCCGCTTTTGTTTCTTATATGCATCAATGACCTAGCATCCATCAGCATTAATGGAGATCATTTACATTATTTGCTGATGATACATCAATATGGCTAGGAACAGATAGTGATATTTTGAGGGATACCATCAATCACGACATTGGGGCAGTGATGGAGTGGTGCGATAGCAACAGGCTAGTGTTTAATATATCTAAAACCAACATTTTATCATTTATGTTGGAGTTTACATTTCGTATTTTTATTAAGAATTAATTAAGTTTTGAAAACCGCGCCAACAAAGTATATTCGAGAAGAACGGAACGGAAGCGGAAGTCGAGAAGCCAAACCGGAAGAAGATTGGATTGGACAAGAAGAAAAAGAGAGAATGACTTTACGCAACGAGAAAAAGAAGCACACGCACGTTACTCTTAATTATTATAGTTTTTTAGCAGTTTTTCTTATCTAACAATAAAAATAAAGTGATAAAAATCAGCACGAGAATCGTTCCCTACGCCAGGGTGGTCCTTCGCATATAAAGAGGGTGAGAAAGACCCTCTACTCAACAATTTAAGTGTCCTGTGATAGATGTGACGCTCAATGATATTCCAATAAATAATAAAGAAAACTATAAATTTCTTGGTTCGATTATTGATACCAGGTTAAAATTTGAGGATCACATACCAAATATGAGGAAAAAAATAGCTTCTCCATGCTACGCTATAAAGGTTGTGAGAAATGATTTGGGTCAGGATTTGACTAGGGGAATACTTTGCCTTGGTGGAATCTCATTTAAGATATGGTATTCAATTTCGGGTTTTACCAGCAGTCAGCTCATTCAGCCTATTTTTGTACTTCAAAAGCAGGCCATGCGATACTTGTGTGGAGTTGGTCCCAGAGAGCATTGTAGACCTCTGTTTGTTCATGAGAGGATTCTGACATTGACCTGCATATTTATTCTTATGACAGTGAATATGGTTCACATAATATATAAGTCATTGGGTAACAGTGCTGCAAGAGTTACCAGATTCAGCAACGGTAACGAAAAAAATCTATTATCTATGAAGGTATTAGAATGTTTAATAACTTACCTCTGGAACTTAAAAACTTCCAATGTTCTAAATATTTCAATAAGAGAGTGAAGAAACTTTTACTAAACAAGGCATATTATTCTCTTGATGAATTCTTTGCTGACAGACTATAATGCCAATTTTATTTATTTTATTGAAAATTAGTTAATATTATGTATATTTTAATAGCCCTGTCGCATTTTATTGATATTTTTGTGTATAATTTAAGTGTATTGTGTATTATGCATTTTATTGTTTGTCTGTCTACTATGCTTTGTTTTTTGTTTTTGTAGTTATTTTATTCAAACTCTTGTTGAGAACTGCTCTATATTAGTGGAGATATTAGTGTTAGTAAGGACTTTTTTTTATTTAACCACTTTATTTTTTCAGCTTTGTCAATGAGGGTCACAACCCTTTGTACAATAAAGAATTTTTTTTTGAAGATCGTGTTCTACAGGCAACAAAGAAAGTTGATTAGTTTTTCATCACCTAATGAATTTCTTTTATGAACTTTTACCCTTTCTAATGCAGAAAATGATCTCTCCCAACTACAGTTAGTTACTGCCATGGTTAAAAATATCCTTAACGCAATATCTACGTTTGAAAAACTACACGTTTAATTTTTTTGTCTTATAAACTTTAACATTTCCCATGGATTGGTAATTTCCGAATTAATTTCTGAGATAAAATATTTAAATCGAATACATTCGGCTCCTAAACTTTGGTCTAAATCATTTGGATAGTGCTCTTGGAGCACATTTGCCTGTAATATAATTTTCTCTTCAAAATAATTTTCTAAATATAAAAACCCAAACATATTTGAAACGCTAAGATAAGCAGTTTGTCGCTTCTTGAGTTCGCCGATAATGATATCGATTATAACATAAAAAGTATTTATGAGCATATTATATCTACCACTGAATTCAACTTCAGCCTCTTTATTTTCTTCAAATTGTAGTTTTCTCTTTTTTTACATTATCGGATTTGTATGTGGAACAGTTTGTTAGTTTTTTGCCACATTCTTCGTAACATGCAAAACGTTCGCGTTGTTTTAAAACATGTTTAATAAGTGAATCATACAAATTAACTGCTAAGGAAACATCGATGTCAGTAGCTTGTAATGATTTGCTAACCTTATTGGACTCTGTTAAAATATCGTCCCATAATTGTAACAAAATCCCAACTTCCAAGTCCTCGAACCAACTTTTAATTCCTTTTGCTTGAACTTTTGTACAATTGGGCTATGTGTAATATTGTTTTCGATGACATCTAATGATTCTTTAAACGCAGAAAACCCTAAAATAATTGCTTTAGAAGAATCCGCGCGAGCAGACCATCGAGTAACAGATAATTTTTTTGGAACGAGAGCATTGGGAATTTTATTGAGTTCCTATGTCATTATTTGCCACCTATGTGTGGAAGCCGAAAAAAAATTATGAATTTCTTCTAAGAACATAAAAAACAAAAATGAAATACGTGGCCATATTACAACACTCAGCCGCACAAGTTCCTACCAAGTTAAGAGAGTAATGAGAGCTTGCATGAATGTTGACCGGACATATTATTATTGGCATTGTCATAAGACTGCCCCCTTCAGTCTTGAATATTTACTTTTTCTTAATTAATTTGGGATTCAAGATTCAAGGGCCCCCGCAAGTCCAGGGCCCCTGTAGCCTACTTAGCCTATTGGGTAATACGGCCCTGCGCCCTTTCTATTTCTAATATATATGGCACAGACATAAACATAGATTGATAATAAATATTTTATGTTGTATAAAAATATCTCTACAATACACTCTTCTAGATACCCGTGCAATAATTCTCAGAATGTGTGTCCGGCATAAGTTTTAATTGAAAATAAAATTTTGCACGAAATACAAATGCTTTTAATTAATGTCCATGTGCACACATGCACATAGTTAAAACGAAATACCTTTTAAATTTATTGCAGTATGACAGCAAGACTGGCTGAAAGGTATAGAGAAGCTACAAAAATGCAAAGGCTCTTCACTTAATTTCCACGTGCATACAGCCAAAGCAAAACACATGTTTAATTCGCTGTAGTATGGCAGAACCGGCTGAAAGAGGGCAACCCTACAAATTAACTCTTTCAATCTCACTGAAATTACCGTACAGGGACTTCATAACCCTCCTCCGATAAGATGAAAGGTAATATCGAAACAGATACTTCAGTAAGTGCAGTAGGTACTAACTTTCAGTTGAAAAGAGAACCCTACCTTCGTATAATCAAGCTTGGATGCATTTAGTGTATCGGAGAACTAATGCCATTTGAAATTAAATATTTATCATAAGTTTATCGAAGAATGTTAGAATCAATGAATAGTTTCGGCGGTAGGATCCTTGTGAAACATCGTTAATTAATAATACTAGGGATAATTAGTACACTGCTTTTAGATGTTTCAAAATAATTTAATGAGATATTTGTCTCTACTTATGTTTCGACTTGATGAGGCCTTTATCAAGAGGAGTTGTATACTAAAATCTAAAATTGTTATACCCTACTAAACCGCCTGACGGTGTTTTGTTTTTATTGCACTGTCAATTATGCAGGTGTTTAAAGAGCAGGTCAGTTGGTTGTTCGTATTTAAAACGTCGTTTTTTTTTGCGACTTTTGGATTTCTAGGTACTCCAAAAGGTTCAGCTTTTTGCTTTTTGTTTCCATGTGTAAAAGTTTGACATTATTCGTATCTATAAAATGGTTATTTCTATACAATGTTTTGCTATGTCAGAGTTTTTAATATTATATAAAATCGATTTTTTGTGTTCTTTAATCCTAATATTTAAGTTTCGACCAGTTTCTCCTACGTATACCGCTTCACAGCTTACACAATTTATTTTGTAAACACCAGATTTAGATTGTTTGTCAATTTAGTCTTCTCCCTAGATTATTCATTTTAACCTGAATTGTTTTACAGCCAAATTTATTTAATTTTTTTGAAACTTTATCTGTAATTTTCGGAATGTAATTGATACATTTACACGGCTCCTTTTCTATTTCTAATGTAGGGTTATAAAATTGTTTAGTTAAAATGGAAAAAGGAAACACGATAACTGTTTTAACTAAATTAGATTATGATACTAAAATCAAAGAACTTTTGAATAATGGAGATATCTGTGAATGCTCCATGTTACAAATTAAGTCAATTCGTTACGAATATTTTACCAAAATTCATTAAATTCGATTCTAAGTATGCACTTAAAAACTCCTTTGATTTCATTGATAAAGTCAAAAACTTAAAAATTCCAAATAATGCAATATTGGTTTCCTTTGATGTGAAGAGTCTGTTTAGCTCCATACCGTTAAACCGAACTTTCACGTATTATTAATGGACTAATAGATAACTCTGATAATTTAGTAAAAGAAAAAAGCGATCTTAAATCTATAATTCGTACATGTCTTGATCAAAATTATTTCCAGTATAATTATGAAATATTCAAACAAATTAATGGTTTACCAATGGGCTCTCCAATTTCACCTTTATTTGCCGAGATTTTGAACAGCATTTATTCAACACCAACAATTCATTAATCAGAAATATATTTTTTTTTGGGGTAGATATGTGGATGACATATTTTGCATCTTTACAGGAACCAACAGAAACTTAGATACCTTTTAACATTTTTAAATTCCCTAAACAGTAGAATTCAATTTACCATGGAAGAAGAAAGCAATATTTTAAACTTTTTGGACATAAAGATTACAAAGACAAGAGATTCGCTTAAATTTGATATATATAGGAAACAAACAACAGATGCAATGATTCATAAAGACTCTAACCAATCTTGTCAAGTAAAACTTTCCGCTTTTCATAGTCTCATCCATAGACTTCGGCGAGTTTCCAAAAAGAAGTATCCATTATGAAACAGATTGCAATTAAGAACAGTTATAAGATGGCTTTGATTCACAAATTAATAAAGAAAAAACAGAAGAACATTTTAACTAAACAATTTTATAACCCTACATTAGAATTAGAATAGGAGCCGTTTAAAGTTATCAATTATATTCCGAAAATTACAGATAAAGTTTTAAAAAAATAGATATATTTGGTGGTAAAACAATTCAGGTTAATAAGAATAATCTAGGGAGAAGACTAATAAACAATAAAGACAAAATTGACAAACAATCTAAATCTGGTATTTACAAAATAAATTGTGTGAACTGTGAAGCTGTATACGTAGGACAAACTGGTCGAAACTTAAATATTAGGATTAAAGAACACAAAAAATCGATTTTACATAATATTAAAAACTCTGGCATAGCAAAACATTGTATAGAAAATAACTATTTTATAGATACGGCTACTGTCAAACTTTTACACATGGGAACAAAAAGCAAAAGGCTGAACCTTTTGGAGTACCTAGAAATCCAAAAGTCACAAAAAACAGACGTTTTAAATACGAACGACCAACTGCCCTGCTCTTTAAACACCTGCATAATTGACAGTGACATTAGCTTTAACTAATTTTTGCTTCAGAATTTATAATTATTTCTTATTGAACTGAATATTGAACATGAACTAACGAATGAACTAAAATATTAACACTAATAATTTAGTTCATTCGATACAAAAACATATATATCATTTTAATAAAAATATTACCCCAATGAAATACACAATTACGAATTAAGTTTTTTACTAATGGAATTAGTTTTCTAGTGTAGTGCAATAATTACAAAATCGATTGGCAGCTAAATAATTATTTTCATTGTACCGTTTGTTGAAAGGGACGGCAATCAGATTGATCTGGCAATGTGTCATTTTATTTTGTTCATTTAAAATAGAAAAACGTGGATTTTTCGGCTAAGTAACTATAATGACGTATTAAATGCTTTGTTCTTTTTCAGTTAAATCCACAACACACAATACCTACCATCGATGACAACGGTTTTGCTTTATGGGAAAGTAGAGCTATCATGACCTATTTGGTTAACGCTTACGGTAAAGACGATTCGTTGTACCCCAAGGACCCAAAGAAGAGAGCGCTTGTCGACCAAAGATTATACTTTGACATTGGAACTCTATATGCACGATTCGCTGATTATTATGTAAGTTGAAAACATGTATGGTACTCTTTAATACCTACTAGAGTTTAATTTTTGAAGGAGGAGCTGGTGCGACAATATACCATCAGGTGCTATTATTATTGATGGCGCATGTTTTTTTGCATATATAAAGTAAGCTTCACAATAGAGCGTTAACGCAGATAATAACGAAGCTGAAGCATCTGAATATGCGTTATGTTGTTTCACATGCAAATATGAACGCTAAAAATGAACACCTTTTATAAAACGATTTTCCAATCTGTTAAGTTAACTTTATTAAGTCCTTTTAACTTTTGAAAGTCGAGGCACATTTTTTTTGACACTTGCCAGTTTATACCCTGAACGAAAGGACTCCTGTTCGCTACAAAACCAAGTGGCGTGAATGCGAAATATTTACCAGAAACAATAATAACAATACATATGCTTAATAAATAATTGGAAATAGCGCAATATCCAGACAAAATCTAACAAGGGTCATTGCTCGATAATTCAACTTATTTTATGTATTTAATATTCTAGTATCCGGCGTACTTTGGCGGTGCTGCTTTGGACCCTGCCAAATTGGAGAAAATCGACGACGCAATGAAATTCTTGGATATCTTCCTCGAAGGAGAGCAGTACGCGGCCGGCAAGAATTTGACGGTGGCAGATTTGGCTTTGGTAGCTTCCATCTCAACTTTTGACGTCGTCGGGTACAACTTATCGCCTTACAAAAATATTACCAAGTACGTTAATTCTACGCAAACTTTTAAAAACCCTCTTTACGGACTTTGATAGTAAAGTCGTCCGGATATGGTAATGTATGAATGCTGGCTCGATGAGAGTTATTAAAACTTAAAGACTTGAAGTAATTACAATACCTCATAATATTGTCTGCTGCCATCGAAGTGTTGTGAAACTGTGAGGGGCTGGTTTCGTTTCGGCAGACAACTAAAACGAAAGCAAACCAAACTTGCACTATTATTTCTCAAATGAAATCATAGTGTGTCGATCGAAACTAAAATCTCTTTTCTTAACCATTTTTTAGGTGGTACGCCAACATCAAAGCTAAGGCACCAGGATACAAGGAAGCCAACGAAGACGGATGCAAAGCATTTAAAGAACTTGTCGATACCCTCACCAAAAAGTGAACGCCTATAAGTTTGCATCTTTAGGACTTAGATTACGATTAGGCCCTCATCACGTTATCTATGTCCGTCTAAAGATTATGTGTTATTATATAATTCAAGTGACGTAATATTAACGTTTCAGAAACAAGGAAAACCGTATTTATTATAAGCATTTCTATAGAATGTTCTACACAATTTCTATTTTTATTTACATCAGTTCTGTTGTGTTTGCGATCCTAGAGTAGAATTAAGTACCTAGATAGTTTTTATTATAAAATTATTATTTTTGTATCACTGATTATCATGTTAAGTATTATTTTAATAAACTTTATACACTGACTTGTGTTTGCATTAATGTGTTACTTTTTAAATCGCAGAGCATAAGCACACTGTTAAGAAAGCCCAAGCACAGCCGCCTCCAAGTCCCAGCTGCGAAGTGACAAGTGGCAACGCCGCGTTAGCGTGGAGATGGAGATATCTACCGGCGCGCGGCGCGGCGGCAACCGGCGAAAGCGATAACAGCTTAGCGGACGGTTTTTATTTGTTTGTCTTCATTTTTAGTGTTTTTTTTTGCGCTGTTGCAGCTATTTATATTGAAAAATGTATAAATCACTAAGTAACAAATAAGTAGTTTTGTTTTGGCTCAGAAAAACAAGTTAATAAATAAATAATATTTAAAAATGTGCTTTCGTTGTGTGCTTCTGTAAAACTAATAATGGTACGTACTTACTGAAGTACAATAGTATAAAAACTAAAAATTAATACATGCCTACCTTTTATTTTGTCAAAGTGTCTAATTTTGTTTTTTTTAAATTTTATATAAGATTTTTCATCAGCAATATTGAACAAGCCATTATAAGAAGCGTTTTATACTCCCTATCACAAACACATACCGAAAAAAAATCGCTGATGAATTAATCCTGTTCTATGCCTTTTAAAGTTAAAACATTTAAAGTAGCTTTCTGGTTAACTATCTTAAGAAAGTCATATTCAGTGCAAACGTCATTAATGATTGCTTCTAAAATAGCACACATATGAAAGAGCACCCCTTTATTAATGTCCGTTGGGATATTTAAGCTACCACGTTGCAGATAGTGGAAATACTCATTTTGGATAAAATGTCCCTTACTTTCAGCCACTAAAGAAATGCAAATATCACAAGTGATTTTTTTTTGAAATTTTGTTAGCAGCATATCCTGAGATATACATCTCAGCTGACTCATCAATCCCATACTCACTTAAAATTCTGTGAAGATTAAAACTAGAAATTTGTTACAATCGGTGTTTCGAGGCACAGTTCAGTCCAGGTCACATTTCTGGTAACAATTATCACTCTGCTTTTGAATCTCTGAAAGCGAAAATTTACTTCCGGAGACATTTCTAAAGATATGTTTTAGGCGAATCTTTTTCTCAGTATTAATATATACTGTTGTCGAAACTAATATTATAATCGCATCCACCAAAAGTCCATATTTTCCAAAACGTTTTTCCAATTTTTCTGATGTATATTTACTTGACAGTATGTATGATATGGAGAATTTTTGGAAAGAATAATCAATAATTTCAGTGAAAACTGAGACACTGTGTCGAAGCGCTTTTGTGAATCGACCATTATTATTTTCAAGTTTTTGCCATGCATCTAGCCCTAAAATATATTTATTTAAAAATTTAACAGCAACGTCATCTATTCCTGCAATGGGCTTACACCACTCATTTCTCTTAATATTTGCTTTTAACAAACTAGTGTTATTTACTATATCCCACCAGCGCCTTATAATTTCTAGACACTCTGTTCTGTGTCTTTAAAACCAAATCCTATTAAAGACAAAATAGTGGAATGATCGCATATATTGTCCTCGAGATAAACCTTTTGACGCTCGAGGTTATTTAAAAAAAATGTTTTATACTTACTTAACTAAGTCTAAAAGCATTCTTTAACATACTCTTTTCTTTGTCGTACACAAATTTAATTTCTGCAAATTTTACATATTTAATATTACTAAAATTGTCCAAATCAGGAAACACAAATGTTTGGTTCAGGCTCTTTAGATTCCGCCAGTTAAATTTACTTTTGAATAAATGTATAAAATCAAAGCTTGTAAAAATTTTGCAGTTAGGATATTTCGGATTTGAAACAGAAAATAAATTGTTTGTTAAATTTGCAAATAATGAACGATTTATGCTATGATTGCCTGTTATAATATCTAAGACTTGAAAAACATTTTTTTTTGTACTAGAGATGACAGTTTTAGTGATAGAAGCCATTTCTGTCCCTTTTATATCGTTTACTGGCAACAATTTTACGATTTCTGAAACGTTACCAAATGATAAACATATCATACATTGGCTGCAATACAGTTGTAGCCAAAGAATTGGTATTAGAAGCTACACCAATAAGATTTTTGCCTCTATAGTTTAACCGCTTGCTAATATACCCCTCATCGATTAACAAATTAACAATTTTTTCATTGGGTGTTACGAGAGCTAGAAACGATGTTTAAATAATTATTTGCAGTTTTGTCATTATCGGTGCTATTTGGATAAGTACTTGGTGATATTTAGGGCTGACGAGAGATATTGTAAGTATCTTTTGATGGGCAAATTCAAATAATCTCGCAATAGGTCACAAGCAGAAGGAGAAAGCGTATACAACATAAAAGGCATAACTGTTGTTGGTGTTGAGTAATGTTTCTGTTTCATTACGAGTAGAAAAGTAGTAGTTATTGTAGTTCTACAATAACGACCGTGGAAGTGCTACTGCGCTGTCTAAAAAGTGTCGTGAAGTGCACCAAGTGTGCATGTTTCGATACTTGGACAACGTTGAAGGTATAAGCCATATAACAGGTCACGGTATCCTCACGGGAACCTTATAGGCCTTAGCCTTTCGTGGCCTGTGGCACACACACATATTTTTCTTTTTATTTAATCGATCAGAAGTAATATCTATTATACAAATTATTATCTCCTGCATTAAAATTATTGGTTATCATTTTCTGACGTCTCGAAGTTAAGTAAGCTTAAAGCTTTGTTTAAATAGTCTATGCTTGTCTTTAGAAAATCACATACCGTGGGCGATACTGACTCGTTACTTTCGCAGTATACGGATTTGTACCGAGACAATATGTTTTCAAGTTGAGACCACTTGTTTAGTTGCATTTCAAAAGGTAAAATCCATTTTAAATCATTGTAAACCAATTCACTACCTTTCAAAAAAACTTCTACATTCATATGACTGTCCACTGAAACCTGATTGAGCATATTTCTACAGTCATTGGGACAAAATGTTTAGCATAAACTACAGAATATTTAGTGGGCGACCAATCAACTCTTGGAATGGCTTTTAGCCACTGCCTTTTCAGGTTTTCATCTCTTGGGTAGTGAACAACTGATTCATTCTCTTCCTGTTTTTAAGGCACTAGGATAATTTGAATTACACCCAGGAATACAGCATGGATTTGCCATGTTGATGAATAAATAAACAAATAAACAAAACGTAAAAAATAAGGTCACGACTTTGCACATTTCCAAGCTTATGCAACTATATATACCCTTTTCACTAATTTTAAACCTAATACACTTACTTATAACTACAAATCGGCTATAAGCTAAAATAAATAACACTACCAATAAATAAACTGGCCATAGAATGTTCACGTTAGTTCACCAGCGAGAGCTACAAATAAAAAAAATATGTGCCTCACCTTTATAAGCACACAACTGAAGTGAAACATCTGAAAGTGATATTAAGAATTGAGTTTTTACTTTTATTTTATGCTCCCTTTTTCTCAAGTTTTGCCCCCCGTTTCGACAATTTTTTTTTCGGCGAAAACCGCGTTTCTCTCTTTTTTTTTTTAATTTTATATACTTTGATTAACTTTCCGAACAATCTTTGATTTTTTTTCTTTTATTTTTTTTCCTATTTCGTCATAATGCTTTTATTAACTTTCCGAACATTTTTTACGCTTTTTTCAACGTTTCCATTTTTTTCAAAATTTTTGTTTATTTTTTCATAAAGCTTATTTTTCTTTCCATTTTTGCCATGCCCGACCCCGTATCTGAACCCCTTCACCATTTTTTCGCCAAAAACCGCGTTTATTTCACTTTTTTTATCATTTTTTCCTTAAGTCGTTTTATAATACTTATATTAGCTTTCCGACCATTTTTTTTACATATTTTTCGAATTTTTTTCTCATTTTTCGAAATATTTTGGGTATTCGGAGAGTTCGAGAGTATAATTCACTCCCCACTCGCGACCCCGTGCCACGAGATCATGGCTGCATTAGATCTGAGGCTCCGTTGCAGAGATATCGCCAAAAACCGTTTTTCCCCAAAATCCCCCCTTAAATTAGAGCCCCATATGGTCAAAAGTAGCGCTCCATGAGGCGCGTTTACCATAAAAATTTCGACCCTCTAGCTCTTCCCGTTCTCCCGCAATTATTTATTTATTTTTGTTCTCCCCCCTCTCCTTGCCAAAAGGGGGAGGGGTTTAGTTTGGGTTAGTTAGTTTTCGTCCAGGATCCTCATTTTACCCATGTCCTGAAAATTTCAACCCTCTAGCTATACCGGAACATGCATTAAAGGGGCGTTTCACTTTGATAATCGTTTCGACTTTGATAAGCGTTTCACTTTGATAAGCGTTTAAGTTTTTCTGACTTTACCCTCGCGACAGAAGTTTCACCTCAAAAACGAAAAACATCAAGATATTATTTGCCGCCCGACTTCACTTGATTTTTCCCTTCTTTTACCGATATTACGGAGAATCCGCACCAAAAATAGTAACTAACACTTCGTAGAGGTTCTTGGCAATTACTTCACACAAGTTTTTTGTAAAATATTAACGAAAACCCGGTAAAAAATGTAATTTAAGGAGAACCGAAAATAAATATTTTGTTTTCCTTAAGTTTACATACTAGACGTGCCAAATGTCATGTGATTAAAGTATCTTCATCCAGCGTTGCCGTTGTTTGTACTTCTCGGCTGGGGCTTGGAGGCGGCTGTGTCCGGGCAATATGGTGTAGGTACTGAAACATACATTGCGTTTTGTCGGGAGCGTTTTAACGGGTCCTGTTTGGCGGGATGAGGACAACCTATAATTTTAAATCGAACAGTCTACACATATGCGGTCAAGACGCAGCGACAGGACGCGGCGGTAACATGTTGCCGCCAAACAGGACCCGTTAAAACGCTCCCGCTAAAACGCAAGGTATGTTTCACCACTATACGGGCAAAATAAAGCCAAGTCTTAATTTAAAAAAGCGCCTATATTACGCGAAGCGTTTTTTAACATTGGAAATGTTTTTGTTTTCCTAGTATGGGGCATCAAATCGCGAAAAAGTACATGCTACATTTGGCACTTCACGTAATACGCGTGAGCGGCGTGAGGGATCGTGTTAGTTTGTTTATGCGAACTGAATCGGTTCATATGACAAAAATAAATTAAAACTAACTGAAACTAATCGAACGTTGATTGAACGAGTAACCGAAACTAACCAAAAATACCCAAAAGCACCGAAAAGGGTTAAATTGTATCGGAACAGATTTAAATTAAAAAGTAAGTTAAAACTAATTCAAACCGAACATTGGCGACTAACCATAACTAGCCAAAACATTAACATTGGTTACAACGTAACGGATCCAGTTCAATTTACTAAAATAAATTGGAACTAACGGTAACTAACCTAGAGTTGATTGATAGACTAACCAAAACTAACCAAAAGCACCAAAAAGGGCTAAAACGATTTGGAACATATTAAAAATATTAAAGTAAGTTAAAATTAACCAAAACGAACAGAATTTTGGCGACTAACCAAAACTAACCAAAAACATTAAATTTGATTATAATATATCGGAGCTGATTCAATGAATAAAATTATTTAAAACTAACTGATATTAACCGAAAGTTGATTAAACGACTAACCAAAACTAACCAAAAGCACCAAAAAGGGATAAAGCATATCGGAACAGTTTAAAAAATTAAAATATGTTAAAATTAACCAAAATTAACCGAATTTTGGCGAATAACTAAAATTAACCAAAAACATTATAATTGGTTATAACGTACCGGAACCGGTTCAAATGACTAAAATAAATTAAAACTAGCCGAAATTAACCGAAAGTTGATTGAACGACTTACCAGAACTAACCAGAAGTAACAAGATGCACCAAAATGGGCTAAAACGTATCGGAACAGATTAAAAATATTAAAGTAAGTTAAAACTAACCAAAATTAACCGAATTTTGGCGACTGACCAAAACTAACCAAAAACATTAGAATTGGTTATGTTATAACGCAACGGAACCGGTGCAAATGACTAAAATAAAATAAAACTAACCGAAATGAATAGAAATTTGATTGAAGGACTAACCAAAAGTAACCAAAATCACCAAAAATGGCTAAAACGTATCGGAACAGACTAAAAATATTAAAGTAAGTTAAAAATAACCCAAATTAACCGAATTTTGGCGACTAATCAAAATTAACCAAAAACATTAAAACTGGTTCAAAGGACTAAAATAAAGTAAAACTAACTAAAACTAAACGAAAGTTGATTGAATGACTAGATAAAACTAACCAATAGCACCAAAACGGCCTATAATGTATTGAAATAGATTACACAAGTTAAAGTAACTTAAAGCTATCCAAAACGAACCGAATTTTGGCGACTAACCAAAACTAACCAAATCTATTAATATTGATTAGATATAACGTATAGGAAACGGTTCAAATGACTAAAATAAGTTGAGACTAAGTGAAACTAATCGAAAGTTGATTGGACGAATAAACAAGATTAACCAAATCTATTAAAATTGATTATAACGTATCGGAACCGGTTCAGATGACTAAAATAAATTGAGACTAAGTGAAACTAACTGAAAGTTGATTGGACGACCAACCAAAACTAACCAAATCTATGAAAAGTGATTATAACCTATCGGAACTGGCTCAAATAGGTAGAATAAATTGAGACTAAGTGAAATAACTGAAAGTTGATTAGACGAATAACCAAAATTAACCAAATCTATTAAAATTGATTATAACGTATTGGAACCGACTCAACTGACTAAAAGAAGTTGAGACTAAGTGAAATTAACCGCAAGTTAATTAACGACCAACCAAAACTAACCAAATCCATTAAAATTGATTATAACGTATCGGAACCGGTTCAAATGACTAAAATAAGTTAAGGCTATGGGAAACTAACCGAAAGTTAATTGGACGACTATCCATAATTAACCAAATCTATGAAAATTGGTTATAACGTGTCGTACCTGGCTCAAATAATTAAAATAAGTTGAGACTAAGTGGAAATATCCGAAAGTTGATTAGACGACTAACCAAAATATCCTAATCCATTAAAATTAATTATAACGTATCGTAACCCGTCCAGGTGACTTAAACACAGATTAACCCAATTAATCTGTGACTTAAATAAGTGGATACTAAGTGAAATGAACCGAAAGTTGATTAGACGATTAACTAAAACTAACCAAATCTATTAAAATTTATTATAATGTATCGGAACCGACTCAAATGGCTAAAATAATTTGAGATTAAGTGAAACTAACCGAAAGTTAATTGACGACTAACCAAAACTAACAAAATCCATTAATATTGATTATAACCGATACGTTCGGTTCAAATGACTAAAATAAGTTAAGACTATGGGAAATTAACCGAAAGTTGACTGGACGACTAACTAGAACTAACCAAATCTATGAGTATTGATTATAACGTATCGGAACCGGCTCATATAAGTAAAATAAGTTGAGACTAAGTGAAACTAACCGAAAAGTTAATTGAACGACTAACCAAAACTAACCAAATTCATTAAAATTGATTATAACGTATCGGAACCGGTTCAAATGAATAAAATATGTTAAGACTAAGGGAAACTAACCGAAAGTTAATTGGCGACTAATCAGAACTAACCAAATCTATGAAAGTTGACTATAACTTATCGGAACCGGCTCAAATAAGTAAAATAAGTTGATACTAAGTGAAACTAGCCGAAAATTGATTAGACGACTAACCAAAACTAACTAAATCTATTAGAATGTATTATAACATATCAGCGCCGACTCAAATGATTAAAATAAGTTGAGACTAAGTGAAACTAACCGAAAGTTTATTCGACGACTAACCAAAAATAATCTTATCTATTAAAATTAATTATAACGTATCGTAACCGGTTTAAGTGACTAAAATAAGCTGATACTAAGTGCAATGAACCAAAAGTTGATTAGACGACTAACCAAAACTAACCAAATTGATTAAAATTGATAATAACGGATCGGAACCGACTCAAATGACAACAGAACTACACAAAACGGTGACACTAACCGGAGGTTGATTGAACGACTTACCTAAACTAACCAAATCCAATAAAATTAATTAAAACATATCGGAACCGGTTCAAATGACTAAAATATGTTAAGACTAACAAAATCTATTAAAATTTATTATAACGTATTGGAACCGACTCAAATGACTAAATTATGTTGATACTAAGTGAAACTAACCGCGTTATATCGGGGATTGAGAGACGAATCGAATGCAGTTTTTACAACCACCACTAATGTTATAAATTGTAAAAACGAACGAAACACGAAGTAATATGCATTTATTTGGTATATTTTGGTAAACAAAACTTACGTAATCTGTTAAAAGTAATTTTTTACAGTAGATTGTGTTAAGGGTGGGTGAGGGTGACTTTTAGTTTCTCACGATAGACTAGTCGTGTTTCATATCGTTAGATCGAGGAATGTGAGACGAATCGAATGCAAATGGTCATTTGCTTTTTACAACCACACTTATAACGTTATTTGTTTATTTATTTATTGAAAAAACCTATCCAACAGGCATAAAGCCCAATTATTAGGCAGGGCCTGAAACAAATTACAAAACATGTGAACACGTTACAATTACTAGGATTAGTATCAGATCACTAAGCAAACCTAAACCTAGTCCTAAACCTAATACTTAACCTAAAACAAATGAGATGGATTGAAATGTGGTTATTAAAGTAAGCTAAAACAGGTAGGTACTGGAAAACAACGGCCAAGCCACAATACAACAAAACGTTCAGGAGAGAAAAAAAAACCGATATTATTATTATTTAATGTGCTAATAGCTTCTTTATTGAAGAGATTGGCTGCCAAAAAAAATCCAAATCGGGATGAGCATTATATTTAGAACACTTTGAAAAAAATGGGGGGGGGGGGGAATTTTAAAACATTTGTTCTTGGTAACGGCAAATAAAATGTGGTACTATAGCGAGAGTTTATTCGAGGTACATAAAAATTCAATTTATTAACAATGTCAGAGCAGTCCAATATATTATTTAATACTTTAAACAGAGTAATCATATAATGGTAATCATGGCGATCACTGAGAGACGCGTAACCACATTTATTTAGTAGGGTTGTATGAGAAAAGCCTTGAGGAGGATATATTCCCTCACTTTTATACCATGCATATTTTAAGAACCTGCGCTGAACTTTTTCCAAATTATTTAAATGAACGTTATACCCAGGGGACCAAATTACTGACGCATATTCTAATTTAGACCGAACATAAGAGTTACATAATATTTTTAATACTTCGACGTTATTGAATGGCGCAGCGTACGATAAATCCGTAGCTTTTCGATGCATCAGACAGTACTTTATTAACATGAGGGACAAAAGAAAATTTTGAGTCGAACGTTACGCCTAAGTCACAAAAAGTATCAGAACGAAAGATAGGTACACTATTAAGAACATAGTCATATTTAACCACAGTGGCCTTGGTGGTAAATGATACAACATTACATTTACCCATATTAAGCTGTAGGTTATTACTGAGACACCAATCATTGATCTGCTCAAGACTACGTTGAAGAGTAAGACAGTCGTCCAAACACTGGACCCTTTCAAAGATTTTTATGTCATCTGCATATAACAGAAATCCTACATTAAGGTCGCTACCAATATCATTAATAAATATATTAAATATTAGGGGCCCAAGTATTGAGCCCTGTGGAACACCTGAGGTAGCAGTGTATTTCTCAGATGTACTTCCACAGAGAGATACGTACTGAAAGCGGTCAGACAAGTATGAAATAGAGAAATTTACAAGTGGGTCGGAAAACCCACAATTCTGAAGTTTATGAATTAAAACGCTATGATCTAGACCATCAAATGCCTTAGCAAAATCTAAATAAATAACATCAACCTGAGAACTATTATCTATAGATTCGGCAATATATTGAGATACCTCAATTAAGTTGGCAACAGTGGACCTTCCTTATATCGTTAAGAGTCTCTTTGTTAACTGAGATGTACTTTTTTACGCAAGAGTTGCACCTCCGGAAACCTCATTCAACAAACTGGCAACGTCGATAGTTTTGTGTACGCAAGATATATGACTAGTACATTTGCACTCCGAACAATTTATTTTTTTGCGCGATGGTACCGAATCGCTGCAAAAAATGCAAGATGACATGGCGAGAGTTAAAAATGAAACCACCAAACACTTCCTATTCAAGCTTTAAACCATCATTTCCGGAAGGCACGGACGATACATCGAACAGAGACCAACCAAACAATTCGGTACAGAATTTACAACAATTTGCACTTTAAACCACTAAAATACACTCAATTGTATTGCGCTGTATATACAGTACCACTTGCGACGAGAAAGGTTATCGGGTATTCGGCAATTTCGTAAGAAGGTAGCAAAATTCATTGTTAAAGTGTCTATCTCTTCCGTTTATTCAGGGGAATAAATGCAAATGCACATTGACTTACGAATGGAAGACGTTATTCGCTTTTAGGCATGTATTCGTCAAATATTTCATTTAATAAATTGCTCTCTGCTCGCTTCGTTCCTACCGGGAAGAAAACCAGCAAAAACTAATTATAACTATCCCAAATTAACCAAAGAAGTGAATTTCTTTGTTCAATAGATCTGCTTATATTAATTGGTTATAAATTGTAAAGAACGAAACTTGAAGTAATATGCATTTATTTGGTATATTTTGGTAAACTAAACATACGTAATCTAACCTGATCTCACCCAAACTTCTATCAACTAATATATTTCCACACAATTATGAGTTTTCTCAGATCTCAAATTTGATAAGCGTTGCATTCTGCTTCGGCATTTTCAATGTCTCCCCCGGTTGCATCTTTGTGAAGGACCGTGAATTTTGTATTTAGGGCAATTTCTTCTGAAAAAGCGCATATTTTGCGCCAAAGCGCTCAATCTGGCCACACTGGACCACAGAAGAGTTTCGTGTCAAAATTCCTTTTTCTAAACAAAACTTTCTTTCTCAATACGGTCACCAAATGGTGGTCGTAATGAAAACTTTAAGGGCAGCAAAACAGAACGAAAATATAGCAAGAATAGAGATATAAAGCTTAGGTAATATTTTTTGGGAAGCATCTAGACAGACGTAAATAAATGATTAAAAATTATCTTGAAGCCCGGATACTGGGCTTGTATGAGCTGCAGAGCTGCAGACCCCCCCAAAAAAATTTAAAGTAAGTAAAAATAATTAACTGATTATGTTGACAGAAAAAAAGAAATTTTTACAGCATGCGAAAACTCCTCGGGCGGCAAATAATTACTTGCATAGTTGCTCAACGTAGTAAACAACCTTTCTCCGCGCACTTATGATAAAAACTTGGCAGGGCGATACAAAGAGGTACGTGGCGCCTTAAGCCTAGTTCTCAGAGCTTCGACTGTCGCCCGCGACAATTCGCACTCCATGCCTTTTCAATGTCGAGCGATAGCTGTCACGTCACGATCTGTCATTTTACACAATATCCCTAATGAAAATTAAGTGAAGTTGATTCAAACCAACTCCAGCGACAACAAACGGGCGACACTGTGGAGGGGGTTAGGGGTTCTGACGTTCCTTGTCTCCTATTGGCCAGATAGAGTGTAGCTGGCGACAGTAGAAGCTCTGAGAACTAGGCTTAATGTGTCGTTTCCTCTTAAAGCGTCGCGCAAACCAGAGCGGTGGCGGGTGCGGTGGCGGTCGCGGTGGCGGTGGCGGTAAAATACTGTACGTGTAGTTGCCAGATCGCTTCTGTTTGAGGTCTTTAATTAACTTACACGCACAGTATTTTACCGCGACCGCCACCGCGCCCGCCACCGCTCTGGTTTGCGCGACGCTTAAGTCGGGACGGCGGCGGCGGCGCCGCTCGCCTATATTTTAATGGCATTATTTTAACGGGAATATGGGCTGTTTTTCGTGCAGTCTTTCAGTATTATTTTAATGTTAATTCGTTGCATTTTGATTTTTACGAGTGGTTTGCGTTGCGGTATCGGTATCGTGTTTTCTGTGTACGAAAGTTTTCGTGTATTGTTACTTTTTTTCTGCAATATTCATATTAGAAATGGATGTTGTCGATAATTTATGGAATGTTAAAAAATTTATGAACTATACCTACGAAGAAAAAATTAAATTAAAGGAAGATGGGCGTCCATTGCCAGATATTTCCGTCGAAAAAGAAGGTTCAAAACAGTACAAAAGACAATTTAATCGTGAAGTGTACTCAAGAAATAATTGGATATGTGGATTTACTAAAAAATGCCCTCTTTTGGTTTCCTTGTGTACTTTTTGGCGGAGATAAATCATGGACACAAGTTAGAGTGACAGATTTAAAACATTTGAGCCAGAAAATAAAGAAACATGGAACATGCCGACGCCATTTACATAATACGATAGAATTTGCTTTATTAGGCCGTAAATATAAGGGAACAATAATTGGATTCTGCCTATTGGGTAAATATTCAAAAATTCAACGAAGAGGTCACAAAAAATCAGTATGTTTTGTCTAAAATTATTAATTGCATTAAATTTTGTGGAATATTCGAATTGGCGCTTCGAGGACATGATGAGACGAGTGACTCAGGAAATCCGGGAATTTTTCGTGGTCTAAAAAATTTTAGTGCAGAGCTTGACAAAACTTTGGCAGAACATTTGAAAAAGGCGACAGTGTTTAAAGGGGTTTCAAAAGAAATTTAAAACGATATTTTGGACTGTATTAATTATAGAAGTATGCCAGGAGAGGATATTGAAAGAAATTCGTCAATCTTCATATCTGGCAATCATGGGTAGACGAAACAACCGATGTGTCTGCAAAAACGCAATTAGTAGTAATACTTAGGTATTCACGAAATGGCCAACCCGCAGAACGTTTCTGGACCTATTTAAAACATACTGGTGTCAATGCACTATCTCAAGATATTTTACATGTTTTGATTTCAATATTACCAGCCACACACGACACACGCAACCAAAAAACTAATTGCTCAAAGGTACGATGGTGCAGCAGTTATGAGTGGGCGGCATACTGGTGTCCAGGCAAGGATTAAAGAAAAGTTTCCATATGCCCATTTTGTACACTGCTACGCACATCAGGTGAATTTGATGATGTCCAAAGCTGCTTCGCAAAATTCTCAAGTAAGGGTCTTTTTTGGAAATTTGCAGGAAATTCCAAGTTTTTTTCAAAATTCGCCACAACGTGTAGATGTACTCAGTCAACTAGTTCAGGGAAGAGTTCCCCATGGTGCGCCAACTCGGTGGAATTTTAACATACGCCCTGTTAATATAGTTTTTGAACATCGAGAATCGTTAATCGAATGTATGGAAAATATAGAAGATTCTTTTGATAATCAAACTGTGTGTGGTGCCGCGTCTTCTATCAGAAGAATGCTCCTAGATGAGCATTTTATTTTCTGGCTTACCTTTTTGCATCGTGTCATGGCCCATGTAGATGTTCTTTTTAACGAACTACAAAAAAGACAAACAGATCCTGTAGAAAAAAATAAAAATTTGATATTTTTGAACAGAACGTGGTGTCAATAAGAAACGCAATACCTGATCTCGTTAGCCAAGCTACTTCATTATGCACTGAGCCCTTGCCTGCCAAAAGAATTCGTAAAAATGACAGTACATTAGATCATCGTATTGCCGCTATAGAAATCTGTGATGTATTTTTGAACTGTGCCTTTAAATAGTTATTTTTCTACAGCCGCGCGCAAAATAACTAATTGCTAAATTCAAATGAAATCGCAAAATCGACGAATGCCGTGGATCCTTATTTTGCGCTCTAGCGCGAACATGGAAAAGAAAAATCTCACTTTTTCCGTCGAGTGTGCTATGAATGGTCATGAAAACCGAAGATAAATATATGACAGTCGTGCGTTTGGTACAGTTTGTTGCTGGCACTCCTATTCTAAATATGCCCGAAGCCCGAATATAATATGTCAAAACTGACAGTCATTTGCAAATTTCAGAATAAGTATAGAGAAAAATGTGGATTTAATTTTAAAAAATGCGGCTGTAGAAAAAGTTCTGTGGGTTTTTCGAGCGCAAAGTAAGATTGCCGTTTTTGAAAGATTACTGCGCGACGTTACTTTGCGCTCTAAATACACAAATAACTATTGTGTATTTAGAGCGCAAAGTAACGGATTGCCGCTTGAGAAAGAACGGCAATCTTACTTTGCGCTCGAAAAACACACAGAACTTTTTCTACAGCCGCATTTTTTTATATTAAATGCACATTTTTCCTAATACTTATTCTGAAATTTGCAAATGACTGTTTTGACATATTATTCGAGCATTTCTAGAACAGGAGTGCCAGCAACAACTGTAATAAATGCACGACTGTCATTTATTTATTTTCGATTGCCATGACTATTCATAGCATACTCGACGGAAAAATTGAGAATTTTCTTTTCCATGTTCTCGCTAGAGCGCAAAATAAGGATCCACGGCATTCGTCGATTTTGCGATTTCATTTCAATTTGGTAATTAGTTATTTTGCGCGCGGCTGTAGAAAATAGTTATTTGTGTATTTAGAGCGCAAAGTAATGGATTGCCGCTTGAGAAAGAATGTTTCCTTCTTTCGAAAACGGCAATCTTACTTTGCGCTCGAAAAACACACAGAACTTTTTCTACAGCCGCATTTTTTTAAATTAAATGCACATTTTTCTCTATACTTATTCTGAAATTTGCAAATGACTGTCAGTTTTGACATATTATATTCGGGCTTCGGGCATATTTAGAACAGGATTGCCAGCAACAAACTGTAACAAATGCACGACTGTCATTTATTTATCTTCGGTTTCCACGACCATTCATAGCACACTCGACGGAAAAAGTGAGAATTTTCTTTTTCATGTTCGCGCTAGAGCGCAAAATAAGGATCCACGGCATTCGTCGATTTTGCGATTTCATTTCAATTTGGTAATTAGTTATTTTGCGCGCGGCTGTAGAAAATAGTTATTTGTGTATTTAGAGCGCAAAGTAATGGATTGCCGCTTGAGAAAGAATGTTACTGCGCGACGCGTAGCGGAGCGCAGTAATCTTTCGAAAACGGCAATCTTACTTTGCGCTCGAAAACACACATAACTTTTTCTACAGCTTAAATGCACATTTTTCTCTATACTTATTCTGAAATTTGCAAATGACTGTCAGTTTTGACATATTATATTCGGGCTTCGGGCATATTTAGAACAGGATTGCCAGCAACAAACTGTAACAAACGCACGACTGTCATTTATTTATCTTCGGTTTCCATGACCATTCATAGCACACTCGACGGAAAAAGTGAGAATTTTCTTTTCCATGTTCGCGCTAGAGCGCAAAATTAGGATCCACGGCATTCGTCGATTTTGCGATTTCATTTCAATTTAGTAATTAGTTATTTTGCGCGCGGCTGTAGAAAAAATCATTTATCTGTGGCTACTTTATTTTATTCTAATAAATTTGGGGAATACTGTGATAATTTTTCCGATGAGATTTTAAATTTAACATGTTCTGCTCATCCAGACATAGATAAAGAACGTTTGAAAACTGAATTATCAGTAATTTATTCCAGGGCAGATTGTAGATCTATTAAGAAAAATCTAAATAGAAAATAATTTATCAGGGCCATTTCAAGAAACTAGCAAAATATTAGAAATTCTTATAACAATTCCAATGACGACTGCGGAGGCTGAAAGATCTATTTCCACTTTAAAAAGAATTAAGACTTTTTTACGTAATTCTACAACTGAAGATCGTCTAGTGGCTCTATCAATGCTGTCAATTGAAAAGGAAATGATTCGTGAAATTCCAAATTTCAATGAGAAGGTTATAGACAAATTTGCTTCCAAAAAGGACAGAAGAATAAATTTAATTTATAAAAAATAAGCCTACATGTGTAATAGTGTAAATTGTAAATAGCGATGTAAATAGTTAATAGTTCAGACATTGACGATACATTTTTTGACATTTAACTGTAGAGTTCTTTATTTGCTTCCTAAATCTAGTAAGTTACATGCATGTTATTTTTGATTTTGGTTTATTAAATGTATTTTTTCTATTTTGGTATCATAAAGATGTCTTTTCGATACGCAAAGTAGTGTCGAAAAGAAGCTCTTTTCGACACTACTTTTGTTGACTGATTACTATGATATTAACAAAATTGTTCAATGCCAAGGCTCACTAGCAAAAATTTCGACACCGTTTTCAATGGGATTCCTAATAATACAGACGTCAAAAGTGACAAGATGGACGTCCAACTTTTGATAGCGACTTGAATAAATTAATGTTTTTCATTAAAAAGCGTGCAAAATAGAAAAAATAGTATAAAATACACGTTTTAAAAGACATTTAGCGCACTCGCACGTTAGGAAACTACCCGCAAGCGGGTCGTTTCCTAATTTCGTGCTCGTGCGATAAAATATGGTCTTTTAAAACTAGTATCTTAATATACTATTATGTCATCTGCTGCTATCAGGGCCGGAGCCAGGCGCCCTCCCATTTGCCATCCAAGAGGGCGCCGAAGGCGTGTTTTTTTTAACAATTTTAACGACTTTTGGGTAAAAATTGGGCGTGGCACCCCCAAATTTTTCCGCCTCCGGGCTTTCCGTGGCTCCTATGCAGACCCTCCACCTATTAGCCTCACAAGCCGCCTCTGCCGGATGCTATATTTCATCTTTACGCCAGAACTCATCTTGTGGTACTAAAAATTTGGTTACATGGCTTTAACAGTAATTCTGTATTCTACACTATATCGGCGTGTATTTATTTGCTACAGATGTAACCTTTTAAAATATTTTTTTTTTGGCATACGTCAGTAATTACAAGGACCAAGACTGTTTTAAGCATTCCATTAGACATTCGTTTATTGAAACATGTTTAGCTACTGTAATAGGTGTATAAAAATTAAAAAAAGGTTGGAGATTTTCAATTTGCTCTGTTTAATTATATATCTTTACAATTAATATTAATATAATCAATTTTGATATAGCGGTTATTAGCGTGAAAGCGACCATGCGAAGTTTCCGATTGCGTATGCCATTTTGATGTTCTGAAAAGAAAAGGGATGGATCAATTAATTATCAACAGAAATATAACAAGTGCAATGAGAATTATCGATAATTTTCAGAAAATATGCAAGTTAAATAGCAAAACGGACGAGTGCATTGCGTGTGAGTGAAGATTTGTCGAAAACTATCTAAAGTCCATTCAAGGCTATTGCGCTGTTACGTCAGAATTTCTGACGTCAAAAGAAAAGATCCGTACGTCTTAGATAGACTCGTACGTTATTTTTTACACTAGCCAAAAGATGTCTCTGTACCTGTTTTCTATTCCGGAGCACGTTCCGTTTTTATCAATTTTACATACTTATGACAATATTAGCCGCGTTCGTTTTTGTCATCTTTTTCCTCGACATGCTCTGAAAATTTGACAGTCACGAGTTCTGTGTATTTAAAAGGAAAACCCAAGTCACGTGCCTGTCAAAATGTTGGAGCAAATCGAGGAAAAAGATGACAAAAACGAACGCGGCTATTGTTTTAAACGTCTGGGCATCTGAATAATACTTTTGACAGTTCGTTTAATTTCAAATAATAATATGCTTTTTATCGTCTAAAATCCGTTTAAAAACGATTTTAAATGGCAAAATTGTATATACTACCGCCCTGGCGGTAGAATTGGTTTGCGCATTTCCGTCTCATATCGCCGCGTAAGATGTTTACACATCAAAAACACATTTTTTCTAGAGATATCATTTTTTAGTATTATCAAATAAATAGAAAACAAATATTACTTACAGCATCTTTTTCACATGTGAAATAATGCACTAATTTTAAAATTAAAGCTTGCTCTTTCTCACTGAACCGGTGGGGCATCTCAAAACGATTTTTATTAGCAATTATTAGCGTAAAACACAAACCAACTACCAACAAATCAATAAATGAATTAAATCTGTTATTTTCGTTATGATATTTTGACATTGACGCAAATCGATGTCAAAGATTCCAATTTGACGGACCAATTTAGTACATACGTTCATTGCATAAAGAAAGATGGAATGATATGACGTAACAGCGCAATAGACTTGAACGGACTTTATATTTTTTCATTGATACAAACTCACTATTACTGGTTGGCCAACATGTTCTAACAGTAACGTGAATTAAAATCAACCGGTTTCAAAAATCCTTTGAATCGTGGTGGCAACGCTGCGTTTGACGACACGTCCTTAAACGACGAGTGGATCGCCTTAGTAAAGCATCTGTCAAATTATTTCACAGTTGGCGTCACTTATATTCCCGATTCCACACGATGCGACGCAACGTTGGCAGAATCTTTGAAAGACAATGGCAGAATGTATAGAATTACCCATGTCCAGTGAATTGCTTTCAACAGATCTAGACAAGCGTCTAGCGTTCCTACTAACTTTTCGATGCGAAAGCCGTGCATGCGTAATGGCGAAACAAGAAAAGAATAGGTATTATTATGGCTTTGCATGGCCCTCCGCTCGCTTCACTCGCTACGTGGGCGCAACCGACAAGAATTAACCAAAACTAACCCAAGGCTGCCCATAATTAAAAAAATAATATATAAATGAATAAAAAGCAAATATAACCTTAAAAAGAGTAAAAAAAACATGCGTTGCTTCCGGCGGGAATCGAACCCGCGGCATACAAATGATAAGCAGAACTGTCTAACTACTACACCACCGCGGCGTTGGAAGCACTTCGTTAGACCGTAAAGATATGGATAATTCCAATTCATTCGACCATTACGCATGTCCACGGCTTTCGCATCGGTTTTCAGGTCTAGTGGTGTAGTGGTCAGAGTATTTGCTTGTAATATAGGCGGCCCGGGTTCGATTACCGTCGGGGGCAAGGCATGTTTTCTTTATTTTTCATTATGGTTATGTTTTTTTTTTAAATTTGTGTTAGTTTGGGTTAGCTTTCTTTGAATGCGCCCTGGAGCGATCGAAGCGAGCGCAGAGCCATTCGTGAAGTTAACAGTATTTTTTTAAATTGTCGCCCTCCCTTAATACCTAATAAGAGCAGGTTTATGTTTTTCGCGTATGAGTATGCACCTTAATGGCTTAACCGATTTTAATGATCAAAGTCTCGTCGAAGATTAGCTTCGCACGTGTTATTGTAGTCTATATAAAAATAAAATAATACCACAGCTTATTCACTACCAGCTAGTCATCTCTGCCGAAATCGGAAAGTTGGAGTGTCGGGCAATGCGCCTACCTGGCAGTGCCCTGAGTGGTTCTGTTCCATAGTCGGGCTGGCCACGGTTGAATTTAAAATGAATTTTCGCTTCAAAATCCACGACAAATTCGTCCGAAGCGGCGGCTATCGCCCTAAACAAGTCCGAAAATTTCGGATTTTTACACAATTTTGCCATTTAAAATCGTCTTTAAACGGATTTTAGACGATGAAAAAGCATATTTTAAATTAAATATTGAGACATGTCCCTCTTCTAAAATTTGCAAAATTTGGTTATTGACTTTCCCAAATCAAAGGATGCCGCCGCAAGATGACTAGCTGGTAGTGAATAACACAATCATCCAAACGCCCCAGTACCCATAAGTATTTATCTATACTTTGCACACACGGCGACGTTATTGAAAATACCGCCAACTTTCGAGTGACGTCATGGATCCAAATGTGAAATAATTTGACAGATGTTTTACTACGGCGCGGCGGTCTCCTCTCGTCATAAATTATGAGGTTTATGGCAAAGTAAGCAAATTCTATTTGTGGGGATGGTTGGACGGTTGTAAGTTGTAAAAAGTTTGCTGGATAGCGTAATGGTTATTCCTTTGCCTAACTGCCCAGTTCAAACTTATAACTTTGTGTCTCCCAAAAAGTAGAAGAGAGTAGCCTGCAATGGTATGGCGGCTGAGATGACAAAGAAATTATTATAATAAATGTCAGTACCGACAGCATTCAGTGTTCTCAGATACTAGCTAGTTTAAACGATAATAGTTTGAGTTAGTGTAGTGTTTTTATTGATTTTTTTTATTAAATAAGGTAGGAACAACTTAAATTATTTTTAAATGTAAGCAAGTCTGGGAGGAATAATAATATTTTACCTAATATTGCAGGGAAGTTGTCAAACTGAGGGTTTTATTACACAGTGTGTCACTTGGCTATTTAGGTTTCAAACAATATTTTTAAAAAAGTAGGTATGCACGTAATATACACTGGAAACTAATTTTTATTTATACATTGTTTAAGTTCCTTACATTGTGACCTTGCTTATCACGTTAGAATATCATAAATATATTATGTCATACAGCAATCATCACACTATGGAAAAGCCAATATCGATTCATACACATTAAGGATTTTTCATTCATAAGCACCCATGTTATTAGCAATATGAATGTAACACTTACTAGTTAATACACACAAATTATAAAACTAAGGCTTTCTTAATTCAATTTTATTTTCCATAATTTGGAAAGAGAATGTTGAACTCTGAGTGCCACAAAAAATTACTATTTTGAATATCAGTAAACATGAACATATATACAAATATACGTGTTTGTAGAATAAAAGGATTTTTTAACTAAATAATGTTTAACGGAAACAAACAGCAATTTCATAAGAAATAGTTTAATTTTATAATCCATTTAAAATTTTGAGTTTAAACATATTTTTTTTAAACTCTAAACAAGAAAAATAGTCTTGTCCGTACGTATACGTCACGACAGATAGACTAACGGCTCATGACAGTTTTTTCGGCATGATCGCCGCCGGCATTCGAATTTTTGTCTTTTATTTATCGAGTATTAATGCGTGATGTCAAAATTGGAGCTCTCTTTCGTGCAGAAACATTCGGAATGTTGAGGCGAAAGTGTATTAAAAAGTTGCGATTTGGCATGATTGTTTACCGTCGGCCGACTGCTTTAGACGATAGTTAATGACAGAAAAGTCCAGCGGACAATTATCTGCCGACGTTTCGCGTGGTTATAAATTGGCCAAAAATTCATTTGTTATTGCAAAAAAATGACTATTATGGTATGATCGTTTACTGTCGGGCGTTCATGGCGATCGTCTATTTATGTTATGTGATAGCGAAAAATATCAAAGGCCGACGGTTTTCACAGTTAGAAAAAGTTTTAGTGATAAATTCAAAGTGCAATTTTTTTAATGAATATGGCATGATTGTTTACCGTCGGGCGTTTGACAATGTTATTAAATTTCGATGAAATATGGATGATTATATCACTGGGCGACGTTTTTGACGGTTGTAAACATTCGGCCGACGCAATTTACAGTTCAAAGAAACGCATACAATTTGGACTGTTTGTTTACCGTCGGCCATCAGTTTCATTCAATTAATAATGTTGCAAAATGACGATGTGCACATGGGCCGACGAATGGGATGGTTAAAACACCTTTTAAACAAATTAAAAAGATGTAAAAAATACAAACAATTTTAACTGATTGTTTACCGTCGGCCATCAGTTTCAGTAAACTGATAATATTGCAAAACAACGATATCTACGTGGGCTGACAAATCGGGAGTAATATTTTATAAATAATTTAAATGCTATTAAATAATTGAATATGATAATTTAAGATTGCACAACATATAAGTAACTAATTTTGAAATATTATACATATAACATATTATATTCCGGCATATTTAGACCAGGAGTGCCAGCAACAGCTGTAACAAACGCACAACAGTCCTTTATTTATTTTCAGTTGCCAGTTTATAAAGAGGCGTCGTCGTGGGTGAATGGTCGCAGTGGTTTTAACGTCCAAAATCGGTAATAACGGCAGTATTACATGCAAAAATATTCTGAAAATGTGTAAATAGTCGATGATCACTACAACACGTCGACTCTTATAAAAATAGTTCGTGAAACTTTTTAATTTAATCAGCAAAACGTGTGGCAAACTACATTAAAAGATTATCATGACCGGTTAAAAAGGGAAGCTGCTTACGAAATATTAGTGGAAAAAATGAAAGAAGTGGAGCCTTTGGCAAACAAAGATTGCGTAATTAAAAAAAATAATAATATGCGTAGCAGTTTACGGAAAGAATAAAGAAAGATAAAGGAATCGATGAGAACAGGAAGCGGTGCAGACGAAGTATACCAGCCAAAATTGTGGTATTTTCAACTCTTACAATTCTTAAATGACCAGGTACTTTCCACAGCTAACAATAAACCAACAACAGCAAGAGCATCGTCTATCGATGCCATCACGTCCAAAAACATGGACAAACTGGTACGCCTCAAGGCTGTCCGCCACATTTTCCGCAGTGTGTGGAGAGCTCCTTCTTTTTATGTTCGCCTCGAGGTCTAGCGCCTCCCCTCAAGGTTGGCCTTAGGTTTTACCGTTGCGTGTGGAGCCTCCTTAAGGATACAGTAACAAAAAATAACAGTGGATTGTCCTCTTATCAGTGTTGATGCCCACGATTTCGTTCAACAACATACAATAAATAAACCGGTCGATCGGGTATAGTGCTGGCGCTGACCATAGGTTTTATGTGCCCAATTTTCTGAACAGCTTATTAAAGTATGTCTACTTGTAAAAAGTGCAACGCCGAGGAAGGCGACTCGTACTTTCTTGCAAAATGTGACAATTGCAAGACACTACTGTATGTAAACTGTTCCACTCTTACAGCCTCTGAGCACAAGGGGGTTACGGTTAAGAAGCGATCCCCTTGCCTTGCGTGGCCTATGACTGTAAAGAATGTCTTCAGCTCAAAACTACGGATATTGGAGACAAGAACACTTTGTCTATGTTAAATCAGCTACTAAATAAAGGCTTTGAAGAGGTTAAAGGCCTTATCCTTAAAACCGAAAAATCAAATGAAAAGCTCTCAAAAACAGTGCCAGTGCCACGACTCCACTGACGACAGGCAACGATCAAAAACAGCTACAAGATTTGCAATTTGCATATGAAAAATTAAAGAGCAACAAGCGGAAATACTGTGCCTTAGGAATGATTTAGAAAAAATAGCACCAGCCTCAGGGTAAATCCCGCCGGTACCCAATCAAATTCTGGTTGCCACTCTATGACTGGAAGACAAAACCAATTTGAAAACCAGCCAATACCCCATACATTTCAAAAAGTACTGGCCTCGTAGGCCAAAAGAAAACTGACGAAACTCTCACAGCGGCTAATTCCTCAAACCTCTATTATTATCTCCAAGATCTCGAACGACGCGTCAGATGCGACAGTAATGGAATATCTAAAAAAGACTAAAAAATAATTCTGGCGAAAGTGAAAAGTTCTATACTGAAAATGTACCCGTTAAGTCGGGCGAATACAAAGCTTTTAGAGTGAAGGCCAGAAACGAACTTGACGACAACCTCATGAACCCCCAAAATTGTCCTGAACATACCTATAGTTATTAAAAAATCTCAGCAGATATAGCCATTTCGTTCCTAGTTTCCAAGCAGTTACAACAATCAGTAAAACAGCTACAACCAAAGCTTCAACCGCAACAGCCGAGGCTTTAATCACCAACCGAGATGGAAGAGATAACTCTCAAACATACATTTGGAAAACCATCCACGTTAACACACAAGGCATCACAAACAAGATACTTCAATTGGAACTTCTGTTACAACAAGAAAATCCACAATTTTTATGTGTGTCGGAACATTGGATGGTGGAGGAGCAAGCAAAAGTTACTACCATACCAGGGTACCAATTAGCAGCAAGCTTCATGAAAAAAACACTCTCATGGTGGTGTTGCCATTTACAGCAAGAATGAACACTTCAAAACCATGGACTTTCCAAAATTCCCAACAGAATTAATTTTAGAATGCGTAGGTGTCTCATTTAAATTTAATAATACAGGGATAGCTCTTCCGTCAGTTTATTATTTGTGCAATAATGCTGTTCCAGATAGTTTTAGCAGATTCATAACTGCATTCAATGAAACACTTTGTTATATTAAACCTCAACATCAATTTATTTTAATATGCGATGACCTAAATGTAAACTATTTAAAGGAAGCACATGAAAAAAACATTCCCTCCGACTTGCTGGAAAGATTTAATATACGGTCTATTCTACCACTTGAACCCATTAGGGATTCCCCGAATCATACTCCCTCCGCCTTAGATTATGTTATCACAAACCTCCCCAACTTTCAGGCCAGTAATCTTGAGGCAAACATAGCGGACCATAAAGCACAAATCATTATCTCGAAAAGTAACAGTCTTAACAATGAAATTGTAGTCTCCCATAAACATTACTTTAAAAGATCCACCTCCAGGACCAACCTCAGCCATTTATATACCCTCAATGACGTAAACGAATCATGGTATTTTTCTGGCACAATTTTTTTTATTGTTTGGAGGTTGCCTGTCCTATTAAAAAATTAAACATAAAAAACACTGAAAAAAAAATAATGGCTAAAAGCGGATCTAATAAAGCAAAGTGAGCATTATAGGACTTATTTTGGCTTTCTAATACTCTCGGTACTCAGGAATCTAAACAACTTTACTCTCAGACAAAAAAATATTTCATGAACGACTAACTATAGAAAAACACAATTTCTTGAAACAAAAACTAATCGATACCGCATAAAACTCAAAAATTATCTGGCATGTAGTAAACACTAGGTTTTGGAAAAATAAAAAAAGAACAAACCCTACCACAATTTTATCTAATGATATAACTAATTCATTAGAAATTAGTAATGAATTTTGTATTTTTTTGCCACCAGCGGCGAATATTTAATAAATTCAACCTGCAATGATAATTTCAGCATATCGGATTGCACTTCCTGCGAATCTTATTTACAATCCATTTTTTTCACATCTTTTAGTACACACGAGTTGTACTCTGCTTTAAAAATTTTAAAAAACAAAACACCATGCTCTGGCCTGTATGATGTTCCAGTCTTTGTTTTAGAACAACTTTGGGATCATATCAAATTGCCCATATGTCATATTTTTAACCTATCGCTCGACAATGGCATCTTTCCCAATAACCTGAAAGTGGGCGAGATAATTCCACTTTTCAAAAAGGGTGATAGAGAAAATATAGAAAATTATAGGGGAACTACAGGTCTTTCCACAATATCGAAACTGTTTGAAAAAGCAGTTTTAGATCGCTTAGAAAACTACTTGAGATGTTCCAGACTAATTACTGACAAGCAGCATGGCTTTAGAAGAAACTTTTCAACAAATACAGCTGCTTTTGAGCTTCTATACTTTATATACACGGGCATTGATTCATCATATTACACTCTGGTCCTTTTTTTCGACCTTACGCGGGCCTTTGACTGCTTGAACAGTTCATTTTTAAAAAAGAAGATGGACGCGTTGGGTATTAGAGGTAAAACCAACGACTGGCTAACTTCATATATGGAAGAACGCAAAATAAAAGTAAGAGTTGGGTAGGTTACATCTCAGGAACAAAAAAATCAACTGCGGTGTGCCACAAGGCGTATACTATCACCTTTGCTATTTACACTTTTCAATACTTTTCATTAACGACTTAGAATAGAAATAGAAAAACATCTACAACTATCTGATAAAGATACCAAACTAATACTTTATGCAGACGACTGTACCGTGGCGATTTCGGCAAATAGCTTTGAAAATCTGGAAAATAATTCCAATGAGTCTCTAAATAAATCTTCCACATGGTGCATGAAAAACAGGCTTATCGTTAGTGAATCGAAAACTTGTTATATGACCTTTTCACAGCGCAAAGATTTTCCCCATAACACAATATTATCCCTAAATACTAAACGAATTAACAAAACTGACAACTTCAAATTTGTAGATATTTATTTGGACCCTCGTCTAAAATGGTGTAATCACCTGAATCACGTGGCTAGTAAACTTAACATGGCATATTTTGCCATCAGAAACCTCAAAAATATCCTATAAACTAAACAACTTTTTAATACATACTATGCCCTAGCTTATAGTCATATGAGTTATGGTATTATCTAATGGTGTCAATCATCAGAATTATCCAGAATATTTATCCTACAAAAAAGACTAATCAGAAAAATATTTTCACTTAGCCATTTAGATTCTTGTAAACCACTTTTTCAAAAACACAAAATTTTGTCACTACCGTGCATTTTAATTCTACATGCTGTGCTATTCGTAAAAAAACAATTTAACAGGTTCTGACAAGCCTCAAACGTACATAGTTATCCTACAAGGGCTAACAACAATATATACATCCCTCTCTACAAAACTGCTTCCTTTCAGAAAAGCCTATATTGCTTTTACAGCAACATGTATAACCAACTACCAGATCAGCAGAATTAAACTCATTTACTAAGTTCAATAAAACAGTAAAAAGCTATCTCATTGAGAGATGTTTCTATAAAGTCAATGACTACTTTACGATTTTACGATAGTTCTTATTTTAATGCATTTTAGCTATATAACCTAATTAAGTCAAGTCATCTTTAATTTATAAATTGTTAAAGACTGGAGGCTCCAGATGAGAGGCTCAAGTCTTGTTACTGTAAGTTTCTGTGAAATATTTTAGCAAAACTTTTTGTAGCTTTTTAGCTCTTAGTTTTAAGTTTAGTTTTAAGTTTTGTTTTGTTAACTATTCATATACAACTTGTAACTGTCAAAACAGGAAGATTGAAATAAATAAATAAAATAAATAAATGACTATTCAGAGCACACTCGACGGAAAAAGTGAGAATTTCCATTTACTTGTACGCTCTACGCGGCATTCGTCGTTTTTGCAATTTCATTTGAATTTGGTAATTAGTTATTTTGCGCGCGGCCGTAGAAAAAAAAATGTTAAAGACAAAGTCGGTTCCGATCAATATATTATGTTGCAGCCTTGCAGCCAATCACAATGAGGACGCGTGTCGCTCGGCCTGATGCAGTTTTTTACATTCCATTGGTGGTAGGGGTACCTAGTGCAACTGTTCAAAAATTTCTGAATCTTTGAAAACTCCCTATTAGATATTGCTATCGCCCGATTCATCGGCCCACGTACATATTGTCGTATTGCAATATTATCAGTTTACTGAAACTAATTGCCGACAGTAAACGATCAGCCGAAATTGTTAGTATTTTTTTTTTAAATTTTTAATTTTTGTATAAGGTGTTTTAACCGTCTGATTCGTCGGTCCACGTTCATATCGTCATTTTGCAACATTATCAATCGAATGATGATGATGGCCGACGGTAAACAATCAGTCCGAATTCTTCATATTTTTTACAACATTTTAATTTGTTCAAAATAATTTATACCCGCCTGAATCGTCGGCCATTGTTATAATCAACAATATTTCGTCTAAATTGAAGTAACTGTCAATATTTTACACGGTAAACAATCATGCCACTCTCATAAAAAAAATTGCACTTTGAATTTATCACTAAAAATTTTTCTAACTGTGGAAACCGTCGGCCTTTGATATTTTTCGCTATCACATAACATAAATAGACGATCGCCATGAACGCCCGACAGTAAACTATCATACCATAATAGTCACTTTTTTTGCAATAACAAATGAATTTTTGGACAATTTATAACCACGCGAAACGTCGGCAGATAATTGTCCGCTGGACTTTTCTGTCATAAACTATCGTCTAAAGCAGTCGGCCGACGGTAAACAATCATGCCAAATAGCAACTTTTTAATACACTTTCGCATCAACATTCCGAATGTTTCTGCACGAAAGAGAGCTCAAAGGACCCCGCAGGGAGCTTATGGAAAAGTGGTTCCGGTCAAAT
>MU181919.1:1051125-1097631 GCA_016904865.1 Pissodes strobi
AAACTCTGTTTTGGTGCATGTTGCCGAAGGTTCCAAACCCCAACGTAAAAACTAGCATATTAAAAGATTAAGAGGTTTCGTTCAGTTTTTAAAAAAAATTCGCCACTGTGCGGCGGCGGTTAAAATCCACGCAGTAGTCTAAGTTCTTATAGGTCCTACCGATTTACGCTACCTTCCATAACGACAATTTAGGTCCCAACTTTTGGACCTATAGCCGGTAAGATCCGAAACTTGTGTTACGGCCGAGTTCGCCGCTCTAAGCCTTCTGATCAACTTTCATAATTTTCGCCGGGAGAATAGATGATTTATCTGAGAGCTTCCCGGTAGTTGCGACAGACTCCTGCTGCCCGGAATTGGTTTTCTCGACCCCAACGATCAATAAATACTAGGATCAATCTGATCCGCTCTTAGTTCAGTGACTTCCAGCTCACATTCCCTAAGACACGATAGGGGGTAATGCTCTTTCCAATATAATTTCGCACCATATTCGTCAAATAAAGTTCACACAAACAACTCAGTACTGCTGTTAGCGAGGGAAATAATAATATGAATACATACATAAATATTAAGGTATTAAAATTTAGTTATATAGGTATTCCCCTGAGCTTATTGTGGAGCGAAGGAGGCTGCGGAGAGATAAAAAAAAACGCGGTGGTTTGCCAACACATTTGGTTTTTCGTATCACGGTGACAGCAGGCCACTTAGAACTTCCAGTCGACAAATTTTTTCCGCATCCATGCAATTAATTCTTAAGATCGCGTTAATTTCTACGATTTTATTTCGCAGTTTATATGTATTGAGAAAAACCATCTCACCTTAAAATATCTTGATGTCTCTTGATTATAAGTTTCAAATTCTCTTTAACATGGCTGTTGTAATTACAACTTGGTGTATTTTGTTGAAATTCCTGGATCATTGAACACAAAAGCATTAACTGAATCCTGGTTAATATCAGAAAATAATACGAATAGTATATTGCCATCAACACCATTAATGTAGTAAATATGATATTTACACATAGGCTCAAAATAGTTAATGGATGTAGCAGGAGCGAGTATTTTTCTATAAAAATAAGAAAAATGGAAAATTCAGTTAACTTAAGGAATTAAATCAGTTAATCAGCTGAAAATAATATTTTTATTACCTTATCATTCCAGAAATATGTGCGGTGGAAAATCAAGCAAATAATTGTGTATAGATAGATATTTTTAAATATAACTATAGGAGTAAGTAGAATATACTGTAATATTGTTAATATAGGTAAAATATTAGAGAACCTTCTTTATAGATAAATAAGTCTAATAAACTTTTATATGGCAATAAGAATTAAGGAACTATGGTTATAGTATAAAGACAGGACCGTCTTTTGAATATTACAGATAACTATTGTACATGATTCTAAAACAAATAAGTTCTACAAACTATTCTTTTATGTCAAAATCTAGAAATAGAGTTGTATTATTAAGACAAATTGTAAAAATAGGTTTCTTTTTGTTGCATGTATATAGCAAGCACCAGTGGATGTCCATACTAGTCTCTTCAGCAGGCGTTCACGTATGATACCCTCAAACATTTTAAAAGACGTGTCATACCACACTATGACATAGACTTCAGCGGAGGCTTGATAAGGGAGTTACAAAAGATCAGTCTGACCCGGAAAGTAACAAAACCACTGATAATATTTTGTATTGTACAGTGCGATATGTCTTCTCGAATTGAGGTCTTTCTTTTTAAAGAAAAAGGGGTCTTGAAAAAACGTTGGGGACCAACGTGCAACCTGTTCCAAAGAAAGGAACGAAAACCACGCCCTCAACCTATCACCCAATTGCCTTCCTTCTCATAATCTCCAAAGTCATGGAACGTGTAGTCAATCAGCAACTACTCAAGTATCTCGAGAACAAACAAAATAATTAGCGATAATCAATACGGCTTTCGCAAAGAGAGATCGACAGGAGATATATTGGCCTATGTCACTCATATATGGAAAACTACGGAGAGACTCGAGCGATTGCGTTGGATATTTCGAAGGCATTTGACAGAGTTTGGCATGACGGATTGCTCAACAAACTGCCGTCCTTCGGACTGCCAACCTCTCTCTGCAGTTGGGTTGCCAGTTTTCTTAAGAACCAATCTCTGCACGTTGCAGTTGATGGACACATCTCAGACACATTCACCATTAAGGCGGGCGTGCCTCACGGCGTAATACTTTCACCAACTCTGTTCCTCATCTATATTAATGACCTGCTGACCGAAACGAATAATCCTGTTTACAGTTTTGCAGATGGCAGTGACAGACCACTACTAGCGACTGAGACTTATCACCGCAGACAGGAGTAGATTACAGCAATTAATCAAAACCTGGAGAAAGTTCAAACTTGGGGCGACAGAAATTTGGTCCAGTTCAATGCAGCTAAGACCCAAGCAGCCTCGTTTAGCAAGAGGGCCAATACGGCGGGCCCTGACATCATTATGGCCGGATCGACCATTCCTTCATCCTCGTCAATCGGACTACTGGGTGTTTCGGCCAACAGCAATATGTCCTGGCATGACCACGTTGCTAATATCGCAAAATCAGCCTCCCAAAAGCTTGGTGCGCTATGTCGCAACAAAAAACTGTATACACCGCCGCAGTTGCTCGTGCTCTACAAAGCGCAAATAAGACCGTGCTTAGAATATTGCTCACACATCTGGGGTGCCGCACCAAAGCACACCCTAATTCTGCTGGATTCCATTGAGAAGAGAGCTGTGCGTCTCATCGGCGACCCGAAGTTAACCCGGAATCTGGATAGTCTGGAACACCGCAGACATGTGGCCCAGATGTCCCTGCTTTACAGATACTTTCAAGGCAGATGTTCCCAGGATTTGTCCCGCCTCATCCCGCTCCTGGCAACGCCTGTCAGACAGTCACGACAGATGACAAAAACGCACCAGTTCGTCGTATAACTGGAAACACCTAGAACATCGCTTTACAAGAACTCCTTTGTCTGGCGCACTGCATCACTGTGGAACTCACTGCCAGAACATCTGTTTCCCCCTAATTACAACCTACAACTATTCAAGAACCGTGTCAATAAACATCTTCGCACACACACCGCTCGTCGAGCGCCATAGGATCTCCCTTTAGTGTGTGTGCCTGTGCCGTGCCAGTGCCATAAAAAACACATTAAAGACAAATTATAAACAACGCGAGCAGTCAACGCAAGCGAAAATACACCTTAAACGTGCAGACTTTGTTTATCACCTAAACCAGTTTCTTGTATCACACATGTGCGTGAGATTCTAACCTGTAACCTTATTCCCTAACCAAACCCGGGTTTCGCAGCACACATGTCCGTGGGCTTGGGTGTTACCCATCTACAGTAGTAAGAATCGAATCTACGTTAAATTTCTCAATGGGAAAGATAATTTTCAAAGTAGAATCTGTCAAGTATTTAGAGTGCAGTGTAAACTCTGAATGTACTTAGTACTTAAGACAAAGCCAGTCATAAATAAAACACAACACCACTCTTAAGAAAACTATATTATAAAACAGTGACCAAAGACCTATATACAATTTAAAAATATACCTCAATCGAAAAGACATGCGCACTTTAGTAATCGGGTATAGTGCAAACTCGTTCAGCTTGTGACCAATAGATATGGTTATTGTTTTCTCATTAAGTCTTTGACCAATAATAGAAGGTGTTATTGTTTTTAACGATTGCACTTTCTTTATCATCTCTTCTCACCTGACGTAGATCGATCCCGAATCTGAGCTATATAACCTGCACGCCAACTAAGGCGTGGCGCCACGGCATACAGGACGTAACATTAAAATACCACAGTTTAAAATACCTACAAATATTCTATAGGTGACAATAGTATATTATATTAATCAAGGTTTAGATAGCGCTATTACTGCTTGAACGTCGATTTTACATCCTCAGGTGCATAGCGACAAGATATCCAAGACGAGAAAGCGATAATAGTGCCTGAACCGTGGTTAGTATACAGTTTTTTTTACCTACTAATACATGTAAGTACAAAATATTTTTGTAATTATTAAAGTATTAATTATATATATTTTATAAGATTGTGAATCTTTTAATTATTTCAATCGATTTACCGGTGCTTGGAAATTTTGCAACATTATTTGTATTTTGTCAGGTAGGCTTGGCAACTGTCAATTTGTGTTATGACTTTTACGTCTTAAGTTTCTATTGGTTCATTAGGACTTCAATAATGAAGATAAATATTGAAATGTTTTGATCAGAGGTAAAGAAAAACAACTTCTCAAGTTAAAAATCGGTCAATAGTGGTTGATATTCAAGCGGAAAAAATAAAATAATGAAAGTATTCATATATCATTTTCATGTTCGTATTAATGGGCATTTACGATAATTGTAGCGGTATCTACCGGTAGGTATACAGCGGTAATCAGCTGATTAACGTCGATACGTTCCGGTAAATGGTAATTGTCGAACGGAAACGGTGCGGATCGCGAGTAACCTTAAAAAAAATTTGATTATAAATATATATTTATCTATGATTATAATGAAGAATAATAAATGTCAAGCTATCGCAATATTGGCTACTTTTCAAATATTAGATAGTAGTGATTCGGAAACTGAAGGCATTATAAAATAGTTTCAGTTTCAATGCAGAAAACATAAAAGAAGAAAAAATTAACGTGTGTTTATTGAAAAATATATTGAAAATGTTGCTTTTCGCTATATGATGTTGAAGGTATTTTAATTATTTCTCTCTAAAAATGAATGTAATAGTAAAATTATTTTCAGAGTTTCGAAAGTATATAAGTAACAAACAGACTTGCAGGCTAAATTTGTAGGTTATGTCAATATAAGATGTAAATAAACCGACATGTACCGACACAAATAGCAGATCCATAAAGTTGGATCGCGGTACATGTATCGGTAGATTCAATTGAATTACAGAACGCGGTTGGTTAATGGAACACAAATTAACGAACGCTCAGATACATACCGGTAGATACCGCTCCAATTATCGTAAATGCCCAATAAGTTGTGCAATGACTCGCCCCATAAGAAAAAATAGGAAGATGAAGAACTTCGGCGTTATATTTGGCGGTAATAGCTCTTTTGACACACACACACACCCACACTATAATCTGCTTAATCACAAACACCTTTGAACAGTTGTATTTTTAATAAGCAAGCTAAATATTCAACTACTCAAAGTCATTTGTGCCACTTTCTCGTGCATTTGTTTACAGCAAATTGAATTTTACACTAACCGGCAAAATTATTGCATCCCCCATGTATCTGAGTCGTAGAATGTAATAAAGATTTGATATTTTTGTACAGGGTAGTTTGAGTTGTCAAACGGACTATCATGAGTAAATGGTATACTAAATACTACAGGTTTACAGGCACGCAGACAACCAATCGCCCTATGCACATAGGAACGTCGTTCGCGAACTTTAGTTCAAAGTTCTCGGACGAAGTTCGCAAGTGTGTAGGTTTTAACAACAGATCTAGGCTATTGTTTTAACCATATATTTAATAAATATATGGTTTTAACGAGCCGCGTTCATGGCGAACAATGTTTTCCGTCGAGTTGGAAATCCCGGTTCGTGAACAAGCCATGCCGAACAAAGTTCGCTTGTGTGCGGCGAGACGTCGTCGCGTCGCGTCGGTCGCGCGTCGCCCAGTTCGCAGATTCGTTTCCTATTATTTGTGTTGCCAGTCTCTATAAAGTCGCAGTGCTGTAAGAATATTTTTAACGTTGTGGTTTGTGGCGTCAACAAAATGGTAGATGTTGTAATTTTTATGCATCCTAGTCTCTAAACAAGTTTCATTGAAGCTTATAGACAACATACTTGTCTTTGGAAGATCAAATGAAATTAATACAGAGATAGACGTGATGAAGCTTGGAAAGAGTTACTCGTCGTAACGCGTGAAAAAATACGGAATGCAGATTTAGATTTTTTAATCGCAAGAGTTACAGATTCATCTGAAGAGAGTGTACACAAACCCAAGTATTTCGACCTCCTAATGTTTGTGAATGGCCAGAACGACATTCGCGAATCAAAATCGAACCTTATGTCTCAAGATCTTGAATTAGACGAACAACCAATCGAAGATAAATATGAAGAAAATCACCTTGAAAGACCGGTAAGAATTAATTTACACTATAAACTATACATATCTTGCCATAGTAATTTTCCTCGGCCATTAAAATAGTTTAAATATTCCATTCTACTTCATTTTGCCGCTTCGTTGGTATTTAAGGCTGCCATTTGCAGTTGTTCAAATCAGTGTGGCGTTTCATTTTCCCGAAATTCACATATTTCTATTGTTCCTAACTCCAAGTTCTCTCTATCGAGTGCAGTATGAGGTGAATAATTTGAGCGGCATTTTTTGCGAAGTAATTATGAAGCACAATGCAGGCGAGAACGATATCTTCAACCTTGTCAGGATGCCAGTTCATCACTGTATAGAACACACGAAAACGGGGTGCCATAATGCCAAACGCATTCTCCACTACTCGTCTTGCACGGCATAATCTATAATTACATATTTTCATTTCATGATTAAGATCCTTTCTACGGCTTAAACATATCTTTGCGTAAAGCAAAGGCTTCGTCAGCAACAAAAACCGTAATTCAGATTATCTACAGTGTCTTTTGTATCTAGTAGACACAGCTTGTTATTTTTTAGTTGGTCATAAAAAATAGTTTCTTCATTCACTCCCCCATATGAGACTCTGCCATTACACCCTCACCCTACATCAACCATTATAAACTCCATATTCGCATTGATGATTCCTAGGAGTACTATGCTATAAAATCCTTTATAGTTATAGAAATACGAGCCACTATTTGCTGGGCGTACGATGGCTACGTGCTTCCCATCAACTGGTCCTCCGCAGTTTGGAAAATTCCACATGTTAAGGAAATCCTAAACACCTGGAGCCAATCTTTTTTGGTAGAAGGAAACTTAAATAAAAGATTTCTAAAGATTTAAAATGTATTCGAAAATAATTAGAATTTGCAAGACGAATACTTTATCATTAAAATTGTAGCATTTCAAGTTTCGTATTTTTAAATACATGACCACTAAACAAACGTATTTGTATTCAGGATTGTATAGTTTACAATATGAATCCAGATTTATTGCGAAATTTATAAAGCTTTCTCTTTCTTTTCGGTCGACTCTGGCAGCTGAAATAGGACAGCATACACAACATCCAGATAGATAAATATCCATCGTGGTGTCTAAAAAAGCGCTGTTAAGAAAACGAGCATGTGATGAAAACTCGAAAATAGAAGAGGGAAAAAGAAAAACGATGATAGAAAAAGCGGGAGATATATTAAATAAACCCAAATACGAATTTGACGCAATTGAAAGAACAGTAGCAGCCAAACTGCGAAAATTGGACGAATATCAATAATTGATATATGCCGATAAATTATTCAAAAACAATTGTCTCCTGAAACAACCATCAATGATCGTAACACAACAAATTCAATCTATACAACTGCTTCAACCAATACACATGACAATTACCATATCATGTCACCAACACACAGCAGCAGCTATCAATGTGAATGATTAGAAACTCCTCTGTCATCCCCACCGCTTCCCGCAAATAATTTATCATCGTACTTACTGTTAAACTAAATATTGTTTAAAATGTACAAATAAGTAGATTTTTTTGTCCAAAATCTTTTTTCCTCCTTTGTGTTATCTTTGTTACACCCACATCTTCAAGTAGAGCAGCAGCTACTTTTGTTAGACTCATTTTCAAAACTAAATTTTTTTTGTCGATAAATACAGCTTTCGGTTCCTATGCACAGTTTGTGTGTGCAGCAGAAATTTGAGAAACTCTGTTCATGATAAAAAAATTCGCAAACTATGTGTATAGGGCGCAAAGGGTCCCATTCATATGCGAGCGCGGTTCGCCAACACGGTAGGCATTTTTTGGCGTATGTTGGCCGTTCCGAGAACGTTACACACGCACGCTTGGTTCGCGAAAATGTATTGTATGTGCTACCTTCAGTCAGTGTAATGCGCGTATTCAAAAAAACATTGTAGCAGCCGTAATTATTATAATAAATAATAAAAAGGAAGCCGAAAGAAAACGCAAGAAATTTTGGATGAAAAAGTGGTTAAAACAAGGAGAAATATATTCTGATTTGGATGTATTAAATGAATTAAGGACATCAAGTCCTGATGACTACAGAAACAATTTGCGGATGGATGAAAATTCGTTTCAGAAGATATTAGAAGTGGTTAGGCCATGTATTGAAAGAAAGGATACCATATTTCGCCAAGCGGTATCTGCAGAAACGAGATTAATTGCTACTTTAAGGTAAGCAAACATTTGAAATGAATTAAACAAATAAATAACAACTTAATATTAGATTTTTGGTCGATCCCTGGATTGCCTGAAATTTTCTGTAAAAATTTCACCTCAGTTATTGGGACAGATTATTCCGGAAACGTGTGATGCTATTTATCAAGTATTAAAAAAGTTATATTTGGAGGTAAGTTTCTTTATTTTTAAACTACAAATAAATAAAATAAAAATTTAAATATAATTCAAACAATAAATAAAACCTAAATTTTGGGATCACATGGCACATAAACTAGTAGGCATCCATCATTACACACACAAAATTACAAAACTTTGGAATTCGTACGTTATTTTTGAAAAGAAGTTCTAGAATTACGAAACAACTGGTAAATCATTAATTATTATTATCGAGCGGATTTAAATATGGTACGAAGTTTTTTAACTCGACCGATTCATTTACTATATGATTTTGGGGTGTTATGTTTTTGAGGGTTGTGAATTGAGATTGAAAAGGAACCGGGGATTGATAACTTATGGGATTATCAGAATACGAAATCGCAGAATCAAAAGAACTATGGTTTTATGTATCTACCATCGATGATAAAGCAATAAACGATGAATTTACTTCGGTATGTCGATTCAAAATCGAGTTAACATTAAATATTGTAAACGGAGAGATAAATGATGATTTCAAGTAACGTTGGTCATTTGAGGTTGTTACTAAAGCTGAATCTTCTGTAAGCTTATTTAAAGCAGCTTTATATAATGCTGTTATTGATTATATTTTCGCAATAAAGTCTCTGTTCGGGAGATAACTTTCTCAGTTATGCAGCAACGGTCACTCCATATGCATCGTATTCATCTTCTTGGTTGGAAAGTGTTTTATATGCCTTGTTTAAGAATTTATTTTCCCGTGGTTCTGCCTTTTTTCATTTCTAGCTTTCTTTTTGGTGCACGTTTGTTAGCATCTTTCTACAACAACATTTTTTTTTAGTTTCCACAAACAGAAAAGAATGGTGGCGATAGCACTGGAATTTGAACAAAAATTGAATTTTCCTAATTGTGGAGCGGCGATTGATGGCAAGCATATCGGAATCAAGTGTTCTCTTGATAGTGGATCATTTTTCTACAATTTAAACATTTTTTTAGTATTGTTCTCATGGCCATTGTTAAAGGCAATCATGAATTTATTTACGTCAATGCAGGTGCAAATCGAAGAATGTCTGATGGAGAGGATATTGAATTGACATCTTTCTATAAGAAATTAATTAATGGAAATTTGAATTTATAAACACCGGAAAAAAAAACGCAGAAAACTTTTAATTTTACTATTGTTGCCGATGATGCATTCGGGTTATATGAAACGTGCTAGGCGAATTGTAGAGAACGCCTTTGGAATAATGGCAAGTAGATTTAGTTTTTTTACAGAGACCAATCTCAAACCTGAAAAAAAAATGATAAAGTTTTTCTTGCTTCTTGTGCACTGCACAATTTTTTAAGAAGGGAAAGCTCGAAATATCTAACTGCTCAATCTGCGTATAAATATGACACTGAATTTGGGAGGATTATAAAGGGCGAGTGGAGAAATGAATCACCACAAGTTTTACATCGTTTGCAACCCACCTTACAAGAAAATTCCAAGACTACGTCTAAGCAGAATAGATTTACGTACATGAATTATTTTAACACTACAGGTACTGTATCCTGGCAGAACAAAATGATTTAACTTATTTACTTATTAAAAAATTAAATTAAAATTTTTACAATGGTGTTAAGATTGCCTTAAAGAATAAATTATTAATTATTTGGACTTAGCTACTCCTTTTATTTCTTCATTTTCAGCGTCGCTTCCCGAAGCATTTGGAATGGTTTCCCTGACTTCTTCTTGCTCCGCCGTGAATAGTAGTAATTTGAAGTACCACATGGTTCGCTCTGGTCTCTGGTATATCTTCACTTCCCATTCTCGATTTTGAAGCGTTTAGCTTTCGAAATGAGGCGCTTAAAGACTATATATATTTTTTTAAATTGCATACTTTGTGTGATTTTGAATATTAGATTTTTTTTATATTTCAGAGAGAGCTGTATATCCCCTCTCCTTTAAAATTTTATTAGAATACTCCGGTGATATTATTTTCCATAAAGCAGTATGCCCTTTATAAATATTTATGAATTCAGTTAAACATTCGACCTCAATATGCTGGTCTTCTACATCCGAGCCTAGGCGCGATTGCATACTGATCAAAGCCCAGTACACCCTCATCTCATTGAAACTTTACTTCAAGCTTTTCCTCTAAAATAATTAAAATAAAAAGTTCTTTGATCAAAGAGTTGTTACAAGGTGAATACTAATACACATTTGGTACAACAAATGAATGCTATACAACTTACTATAAATAATACTTAAAAAACAATAATTAGAGAACAAAGTCATGCATCAGAATGACAACAAAACATAAATTACTATTTGTTTATCTTTTATTCATTCATGCTAAAGAAATTTAATATCTAGCGTCCAAATTTGCTTTCTACAAATTTACCAATTGAGCTAACATGTCTCCAACTTCACAAGTGAATTCAAAACTAATCTTTTAAACATATTAAAATTTACTTCTGCCTTCAAATTGTCGGGCAATTGGTTAGGAAACTTTATAGACTCATATCCAGAGCTCTCTTGAAGAAAAAATATCTGTTGGGCCTTCACGCTGACCCCTTCCCCATAACACCACCAAACATAAGCAGATACTGGATGTTTGTAAAATACACGGATTTAACACCACTAAGAACCAAATATATTACCCAAACTCGTAAGGGAAAAGCAAGCTGAATTCATTCTTTGGTAAACACTTGATACCTCTTCCACTCAATCCGGTCTTGATCTATGTGGATTCTTAGAAATTTCGTGCTCTTGACAAGCGTCATCCTCTGGGAGACCAGCTGGACCCCTCTTGAAATTTTTGAGCCATATTTATATCTAGAATTGTATGTAGAAGGTCGTTACCACGACACATGCGACGACGAGTGATGAGCCCAACTGGAAGCAGCACAGTGCACAACAATGATTTAAAGTTGGATGGACTGAAAATCACCGAGCATGGTTACGCTCGTGTTGGCGCCAGCCAGACACCAACAAACATTCAGGGAGCACAACCATGTCGCCGGACCGCGCTCTGATATGAATGGGGCCCTTAAGGGAGAAAACTAAAATGAAGGAAGTTGCAAAAACGACAAAAAATGGATCAATATTAGGTACGTAACTAATGCTTAGTGTTGCCACCAAAGACATATAAAGAAAGAAAAGACGGAGTAGGTCATTCATAAATTATCAAATGTTTGCATGCCAACATTAGAAATATTAACGTGAAGAGGGGATAAAATAAAGAATGAAAAGATATGAAGATGGCGGTCGAAGCGCGCCAAAGATTTCATTTATGTACGCCCACAATGACGCGCCTGCACCATATGTTTTTCCAGGCGGGCGGAGCACCATAGGCGTAACATTTTAGGGGACACCTGTTTAAAGTTAAGGTAACATTTAAATAAGCCTGCTGTCAAGCAGAAAATAATAAGCCATCACAAAATAAATATGACTAGACACAAAAGAATAACTAAAAAAAAAAAAAAATTTAGTCACAGTTCGGGAAAAAACCAATTTACGTTTAACTGATAATTGATTAGGGGATTAATAGAATGGAATATTTATTAACGCTTTTAGCATATACAAAAAAGATACACAAAGGACTGCACACAAACTTGCAACTATTTAACAAGTAGTAAATAAATTATTAACAATAAAAAATAAAATATATATTCAGTATTATTTCATATCATTTGTAATAATATAATTACCTAGATGGTAAACAACAAAAGAAAATATTTAATCACCCAGATTAAAACTCACAATCAGTTAGGTCTTGTAAGATTCCATAACATATTTTTTTTAATTTAATACATTTGATATTAAAGAAATCTATATTTTTTTATTTGTATTTTCATTTGCCAATATTGATATTCGACATAATGGAGTGTTTACACCGTAGTTGGTCCTATGATATGTAAGAAATGTGTGTGAATATCTAGGAGATCTTTGTGGACGATGGAGTACCACTAGCTGCAGTAATTCCAGAGAATTGATCATATTATTATCTATTTTAAATAGAGTACAATATTAAAAAGTTGCATAATATCATCATAGTTACATTATATGTTATACCCAATTTATATGTAATAAATCTCAGATTTTGTTTGCCCTCTTTGAACTTCATTTTTACTGGTAGAATAGTATGGACACCATACTGGAACTGCATATTCCACTACAGATCCAACAATAGCACAAAATAAATCCTGCATCATATATTATTGATATCTTTCAATGTACGAATCATAAAACCTAACATTTTTAATGCACTGTTTATACAGCCATCTGTATACGATCGAAAAAGTTTAATTTAGAATCAAACCAAATGCCTAAGTCCGTAACCAAGAAGATTCTTTCTAAATTAGCCGAATTAACATTATAAGTGCAATGGATAGGATTATTTTTCCTAGTAAAAGAAGTAACTCTACATTTTTCGACATTTAAGTATAAATAGTTTTCATTACACCATTCGAAAAGTTGATCGATGTCATGCTGCAAATCTTCTGTATCTTTTAAACAATTTATAATTTTATAGAATTTAAATCCGGACGGTTTAAGATAGAGAAATTCGATTTGTATTTTTTAATTGCTGCCAAATAATGTCAAAATGTATAAAAAAAATTGACAGCTAAGAGTACTTCAAATTTATATGGCAGAATAGCTCCTAAAAAGTTAAGAGGGAAAGTTCAAACCGTAATTCTGTAACTGTTTGGGTTTTATGACATGTCAGAGATGAAAAATTGTCAGTTTTAAAAACGCCTCCATGTTGTTATGAATGGTAATAGAACCGTCTAATATTATGAAATCATAACGTACTCAATGATACGATTTAATTGAGGTATCGCAAGACACATCTTTCTATTTAAAAGTTCCAACATGGCGCTCGTCCGCCATTTTAACCATTGCTATTTGGTACGCCTACATTTTGTAACAAACAAATGAGCGTTTTAAAAGTTAGTAAGGGGGAAGGAGGTACATTAAAGACGCACACTGTTTTCTCATATACATGCTTTTAATATGACGAGCATCAACTGTTCTTTTTTACAGCAATGTGTAAAAATGGATTAGATCTTTATCTGCATAAGGAAATTCCAATAGTATATTGTGCAACTAGTGTTGAAAATAACACTTTTTACACGAGTGTGAAAAGTGATTTTCACACGCGTTGCATACTATATTTTTTCTTCGACTGCAAATAATATTGATATTATATAATATTTATTATAATATTATATCAAGCATCTTGTCTTTAAATTAAAATATTTATAGTTTACAAAGACCATACAAATACTTCTACAGCAATTTGTTTAACTAGTTGATGAGTAGGTATTGAGATGCCAGGGCTGGGACGACGCCCTACCCGGGGCGTCCTTTTAGGGTTTCGCCCTTAGTTTTTGGAGTTATTCTTTTCATATCTTTGGAAAAGGCGCCATTCACCGGCGGTATCCTCTTATGGCTTTGCCCTCTATCGGGGGACCCATTTTTTACATATTCGGAAAAGGGAGCATCCGGGGATGAAGCCCTAAATTGGGGCTCCTTTAGGCCAGAAGCCCTGAAATGGGGCCCCTGGTACGGGGCCCATCTTTCACAAATTTTAAAATGGGGCCCTCGGGGGGGCGAAGCTTTTGAATGGGGCCCCCGGTGTGGGAGCCTCATATTTGACACATTTGGAAAAGGGGCTCCCCTCCTGGGGGCGAAGCCTTAAAATGATGCCCCAGGGGGGCGAAACCCTAGAATGGGGCCTATGGTACGGGAGTTCCATTTCTTACAGATTTAGCCCCGGGGGCGAAGCCAGATTCCAATTTCCACAATTTTTCAAAAAGGAGCTAAAATTGGGCCCCCTTTTTTAGAGATCTGGGAATGGGACTTCTGATGGCGAAGCTCTAAAACGGAGACGAAGCCCTTTAATCTACATACCCGAATAAGTATACTTTGCACACGCTGTTTGAAATGTCCAGTTTTCAAGAGCAGTTGTTAGTGCGTTTTTGTCTATTTTCAGGGCAGTCGCAGAAAAAAGTATTTTTTCTTCAAACGTCAGTAAATCCGTCATTACTCGACTGTGTAGGCGGCCGTGAAGTTTCGTTTTTCCTCCGCCGGAGCTTTACTTTTCACTTTTCCGCCGGCGGAGGTAAAAGTGTTGTCATAGCAACATAGATACAATACAAACAGACAACAAAATATAAGCGTCAACAACTCAAGATTTATTAAACTACAATTTGTATTTATCACTCAATTTGTGACTGCATTTCTAAAAATCACTAATTTAGGAACAAATTGGTTATTATTTAATCGAACTTACTCAATAACTGCTTATCAATACGGAATTAAAACGCAATCGGAGACACAATCTTAAAAAAATAATTATTGTTGACAGTGTCCACTGACAGCTTTATGTTACATATTACTATAGCAACGACCTGTGCCTATTCACCGAGACCGGTCTAAGCCGCCTTGCGAACCCACTTATCTTTAATAATAATTAGATATTTTTACTACTAAAAAGAGAAGTTTTTGCATTAATTTGTCGACATTTGAAGAAAAAACAGCATATTTTATTTGGAGGAAAAGTTACTTTTCATGGCTTGCTCTCTATTACCAGCCTCACTCCGTTCGGCTGTTAAACACGAGCGCGCCATGAAAAGTATCACTTTTCCTCCATACAAAATAATATACTATTCCGTTCCCCTTCTTTAGACTTTTGCAAAATTTAAAATAATAGCAACAAACGTGTTTTCTTTTAGTTTGTACAACCGCAGTTTATGCCTATCCTTATATTTTTTAGTTTGCATTAAAACTAAAACAATGTTATACATTTTACACTCATAAAGTTTAAAAGTTTGATGATTATAGCTCGAAAACGAAATGTCTCTTAAAAACATCAGTTTAAAGCCGGTATCAACGTTCCAAAATATAGTTAACCACCTAAAAATTGTTAAAAACGCTGAGCGTAAGTACAAATGCACTTTTAAAATATTTTTTCCAATCCTAGCAATGCACGCCTCTGCTTCATAATCAGAGTTCCAGTTTTTCTGCTATTCGGATTGAATTCGTATATACTATACGATTATGAGTTTGTTTCAAAAACATATAAAAAACAACAAACCGATACGGAAAAAACGCCGAGAACATGGCGACCAGTTTCTTCTAGACGAGTGGCACCTACGCGACGTTGTCGGTATGTGCAAAATGAGGGAGTACCGCTGATTTCGTGACCAATGTGAAGTGGTGAAGTAGTGACGTAAGGCCAGAAACGATATTCTAGCGGAAAATAGGGTAATTTTTCAGTTTAATAACAATTGGAATTTTCTAACAGTATATTAAGATACTAGTTTTAAAAGACCATATTTTATCGCACGAGCACGAAATTAGGAAACGACCCGCTTGCGGGGAGTTTCCTAACGTGCGAGTGCGCTAAATGTCTTTTAAAACGTGTATTTTATACTAGTTTTTCTATTTTGCATGCTTTTTAATGAAAAATATTAATTTATTCAAGTCGCGATCAAAAGTTGGACGGGCATCTTGTCACTTATGACGTCTGTATTATTAGGAATCCAATTCAAAACGGTGTCGAAATTTTTGCTAGTGAGCATTGACATTGAACAATTTTGTTAATATCAAAGCAAGCAGTCAACAAAAATAGTGATTTGCGTATCGAAAAGACTTCTTTATGATACCAAAATAGAAAGAAATGTTTTTTTTTATTTAGACACTTTTGATCATTAGAATGTTGCGCAATTGTTTGGTTATCCCACAAAAATGACCCAATGTTCGACTATTGAGGAGCTGAAATGTAAATATTAGGAAATTTTCGGCATTTGACGCACAATGTTACCAAAGGTTTCACCCTTTCTTACGGGGTAACTCGATTCGGGGGCTTAACCAACAAGAACTAATCCGAGTTAACCCAAATTAATGTAAAAAATAAATGTTCCACTTCACGTATAATAGCCCTCCGCTCGCTTCGCTCGCTCCGGGGCGCAACCACACAGAATTAACTCAAACTAACTCAAGGCATGCCCAATATAAAAAAAATTGTCAGTCAAGAATGCAAATATAAGTTTTTTTTTTATCTTGGGCATGCGAAGCGAGCAAAGGACCATGCGTACAACCATTTTTTAACATTTAGCTCCTCAAAAGTCGAACTTTGGGGCTTTCTTGTGGGATAACCAAACAATTGCGCAGCATGTTAATGGTCAAAAACGCCTTTTAAGAATGTCTAAATATCATGATTTTAGTATATTGTGTTCGTTGCTTGGCAACATGCAATAACTGTACGTACAACATTTCCGTCCTAGGACGGGAATATAACATTTCTGTCCTATTTAAACACCTTGTTTGTCAGATCTGGCGTTTATCAAAAGCAAGATTTAGCTGTAGTTTCCGTAGTTACGTAATAAACTTCAAGCTCGCTCGATTCAAAACTTGATATTATATTGAGTTTAAATTTAAAACACCGTTTTTATTTAGAGTAGTATTTGGCTCTATTTTTATAAATACGTATTCTAATTATTAATATGCGTATGTGCAACTCGTAGGAAAAGCACATTCCTGGACTTCTGTGTTGTTGGCCTCGGCTGCGCCTCGTCCAGCAATTACCACAATCGTCCAGGAATGTTTTGCTTTTCCTTCTAGTTACACAATATACTATTTTACAAAATTCCATTTGTTGTTACACTGAAAATTTATCAAAAATAGGTATCACATAATATTTTTTTTTGTGTTTTCTATTTGATTCAAGATTTATATTATAAATGTTTATATATTATAATCTGCACGGTATACTTTCAAGCGAAAAATATATATTTTGACATGCTCTATTTTCTAATAAATGTAATTTTTCTGTTACGTTATTAAAAACAAGCTGCCGATTTTCCATGATACAGACATGCTCGTAAGTGTCATCGGCAACAACGCCGCAGGAGTGGTAAGTAATACTAGGGCTTGCCTACTATTTTATAAGAAAGGAAAGAAGAAGGGGAACAATGTTGGCGTGTTCATATTTAGTAAACAAATCGGTCTACTAATTTTTTATATGTCTTTGGTTGCCACTTCTATTTCCAATTATGTCACCAAAGTGCCAAAAAATGTTCTAAAATATTATACAGGGATATCTCAATAAAGTTGAACAAAAACACAAACATGGTAAATATTAAAGGGATTAGCCTGTATATTAAAACAAAAATTAATAGATCTTTTTTTTCTGAATTCAAAAATATATAATATTTGTATTGTTTAATTAAATCGTAGTTATCATTTTTATTCAACAAATAAGTTATAATTAACATATTATTACTATAATTATAACATATTATTAATATATTTATTTATTTTCAATAAACAAAATAGAACCAAAAAATTAACAATTTTTTTTTATTTATGAAAATTCACAAATGTTCAAGGTAACCGCGGTTATTTTCAGCAGTTTTTAAAATGCAAATACTTAAAAAACGGCTAAACCAAATGTCAACATATTATATATTTTTGAATTCATAATAAAAAGATCTATTAAGTTTTGTTTCATTAAAAATTTACAATGTTTCTGTTTTTTAGCAACTTGCGATAGCCCTGTATTATAATTTAGAACATTTTATGGCGACTTAGGATGATCCCGACAATTCTTGTATTTAAAGTTTCTTTCCACCTCGTATAATAACCGCGCTAAACGCCGTCTAAATATAAGGAATAACCCTGTACATACACATTTAAATGTTGATGCCTTGAATCCCTTTAGAGCAATAATTCTGGATCTACCGAAAGCAGAAATATCAGCTCCAGACATTTTTGTCTTTTTCAATACGACTAACATAAATTGACAAATGTGCTTCTGTAGAAATTAAAACATCAATATTGATTTAATCGAACTAGCCTTTACTTGATGGAGATCCATAACTAAGAACCACTTAAATAAGTAAACCACTTAAATATTGATATTGATTATGAGATCGACGACTAGATTTGACGTTGGGATTAACTTAAGAGAGCAATAAATCAAAGAAATAACCCGCCTAGAAACTGCCAGGAGCTTATTATCCCCTTAAGAAGAATGGACCAATTTAATCCAAGACACAATTAATAAACCTCTTACCTGAAATGTATCGACGCGCTTGGTGACTTAATTATTGGAAGTAGGGGTGGCAACACTAGGTATTAGTCACATAATATTGATCCGTTTCTTTTCGTTTTTGAAAATGCTTTAATTTTGTCTGCAAAACCGCTTGACAGAAGTGAAAACTTCAGCAGAGCGATATTAAAGACTATATAAAATTAAAAACAGTTCACACGCAGTAGAAGCGAAACCTTCATAGTACCATTTTATATTATAAAATGATAATACTTAACCAAGCGGTCACCCATCCAAGTACTAACCATAATGTCTTATTGTCACCCACGATTAAAACAGGGCGACCACCCCCTAAAGAATAAAATTAAATTAAATAAAAGTTCGTTTTGCGAGGATCGAACTCGTAGCTAGCGCTACAATATCTGAAGAGACCGGGCCACATGCTAACGTGCTACGGGATCTTGGATATAATTTAGTTTAAAGCCTGTCGACAAGCAATCAGTGCGCGCGTATCTAATACACTGTCCAGGCCTATTATAGGCTATTCTCCGTTTCCCTTTTGTGCAGATGAAGTTTTACTTCTGGTGTGTGCACCTTCATTAGGAATCGGTTTTCCAGACACATTATTGTTGTTTGACGATTGTTTTTCAGACATTATATTTAGAACGCCCCCATAAGAACAATATAAAGTGAGTTGATTACATAAAACGCCCAACAGAAATTTCCGTATAACCACAACTAATTTCAATAATTCGAAGACAATGTTTTGACATTATTGAAATACCGTGGTAGATTTACTGAAATTAGTTATTGTTTTTTTCAAAAGTGCGGCAACATTGCCCTTAAATTACTAAAAAGCGGATCGACATAAAACAAAATAATATTTATCCGATTTATTTTTAAATTTGAAAATCAGAAAAAAACGGTCTCAAACAAATTCCGTTAATAAATGCCCTTTTTTCCATGCTATTGCTGGTGATCGTAAATGTATTATATAGTAATTTATTTATTTGGGGAAATCACACCTAGACCTCATAATTGTGTTTTTCGGACTGACAGTGAATGCCTTATTTTAATATTATACAGTATATAGGGAGGGCGGTGGAAAAAAATTCATAGATTTTGAGGGAGTATTTTTCTTAAAAACACGGTAATTAATCGTGACGTTTTCCCATTTTTCGATTATATAGGAATTGATTTTTCTTCAATCCCCTCGGCTCAAGCAGCAATACCCGAGAATACTAAACTGTTGAGAAGCGACAGAATAATTTCAATCTAGTATGCGCATTCGCCAAATATGCTGCTTTTCCGTCAGGTCCGTCAGTGTCGAGATATGTCATTGATGTCAATAGATAAGTTGTTTTTTCTTCAAACGTCAGTAAATCCGTCATTACTCGACTGTGTAGGCGGCCGTGAAGTTTCGTTTTTCCTCCGCCGGAGCTTTACTTTTCACTTTTCCGCCGGCGGAGGTAAAAGTGTTGTCATAGCAACATAAAATTTGTATTTATCACTCAATTTGTGCACTGCATTTCTAAAAATCACTAATTTAGGAACAAATTGGTTATTATTTAATCGAACTTACCCAATAACTGCTTATCAATACGGAATTAAAACGCAATCGGAAACGCAATTTTAAAAAAATAATTATTGTTGACAGTGTCCACTGACAGCTTTATGTTACATTACTATAGCAACAACCTGTGCCTATTCACCGACACCGGTCTAAGCCCCCTTGCGAACCTACTTATCTTTAATAATAATTATTATTATTACTATTAAAAAGAGATGTTTTTGCATTAATTTGTCGACATTTGAAGAAAAAACAGCATATTTTATTTGGAGGAAAAGTTACTTTTCATGGCTTGCTCTCTATTACCAGCCTCACTCCGTTCGGCTGTTAAACACGAGCGCGCCATGAAAAGTATCACTTTTCCTCCATATAAAATAATATACTATTGTAGTCCAAGTGGCAGTGTTCGTGTCGCTAATAGTGCATTTTTTAACGATCTGTATTTTCGCTTTATTGTTGTTTTTTTTTCAAATGGCATATAATAATAATAATTACAGGCATGTCGAGTTCTGGTAACAATTGTGTCTATAGGGGATGTTCGGTTGTTACTGGGCAAGGATTTAGTTTATTTTCGTTTCCCAGAAATCCAGAACTGTAAGTATTTATTTTTATATAAATTATTCCTTAAAACTATTTAATAAATAGTTATCGTTTTAGGTAACAGTCGAGTTTTAGTATGTTACTGAGTTGTCAAATTCATGTTTTTCTACCATTAGGTTATTCTGGAATGAAAATATTTAACTTTAAACTAATAAAATAATATTATTTTTTTCTAACTGACGATGACGTCAGTTAAGAAAAGTTAAACTATTCACAACATTTTGAGAACATCGATAGCTTTATTATTAGGGAGGTTATGATGTTTTATAGCAGAGCATGTTTATGAGTTGTATAGAAAAAGACCAAGTGTTCTTTTTTCTATGTCAGATAGCACATAGTAGGTATCTACAGTGAAACTTCTCCACAACGAACACCAACGTCCTTCAATTATGGGTCAAAATTATCATTGCTTATTGGTTGAGACGTAATGGTTGTGCATATATATCTTAACAATCGTTTCAGTGTGGCCCGATGGCATTTAAGCACAATGTACCGGGTGTCCCATTTTCGACACTTTTATAGGGTATCTTCGTAATTGTTAGTGCTATCAAAAAAGTAATATAGGTGTCATGTGCTCTTTTTAGGTCTTACTTAAAATGATCAAATCAAAATTTGAAAATTTTCGCTCGCTCAAGGAATACGGGGGAAAATAAAAAAAATGACAATTTCAAAATGACCCTATATTTTCTTAGTTAAAAGGGATACAGAAATATGTTTTATACAAAGGTTTCTTTATAATGATTGTTGAATAATCTGCCGTTTTCAGAATTAGTGCGCGATTTCCAAAATGTTGGGCTGTAACAATTCATAGGCTTATCAAATTGTGGGAAAAACTTTCAAAAGCAAATTTTAAATACTTAAAAAACAAGACGTATAAATACAGATTGCATCGAAAACTTTTTTGGAAGTGTCCGGCAACAAAGCGGTAACAATGTTAATCCCACCCCTATACAGTTTCAAACCGCCTTCCGAAAGCTATTTTGGCAAAGTGGTTTCCATACGGACCAAATGAACTGCCAAGAAGATTTTGATCAATAATTGTTAATTAATTTTGATACCGCACATTGTCAATGAAGAACATCAGTTAACTGATGCGATAACTATACCAAACTATAGCTACAGAAACGAAAACCTAACAACTCAAAATGCCTTCAGCTATGTTTGCGGTTATCTAATTGAAAAGGCACTTGATGTAATAGCGGCGAGATATTATGTGAATCATTTGCAAAGGAATGTAAAAACTTAGACGTTTCTCATTTATTAATTCATTTAAGAGCTTTCACAACGGAAACTGATATTTATGGCGCGCTTAAATCTCCACCAGAACAATTTGTTAATTTTATTTATCAATTGGAAAAATAGTTACTTCGAAGTTTGAAAATATTTCTCTAGGAGAGGGAATTACCCATCATGCCAATTTATCAATGAACAGATAAATATAAATGAAACAAATTTTTCCGCTAATGTTTGTGCCATATTTCTTGTTTTTATGTCTCTTTTATCTTTATCGACTATTTCATTACGACTGTTGTAAACTTTTTGAAATTTGAAATTAAAGGTTTAATTACATTTATTCTACTTTCCCATTGAGTGTCGATTGACGGTTTCAAAGTTAATATAGGCAGGCCCGGACTGGGCCATCGGGCGACCGGGCGATCGCCCGGTGGGCCGGTCCCAAAAAAGGACCGGTCGCATTGCCAAAAAAAAGCCTAACGAAAGAAACGTTAAAAAATTAAAAACTCAAATCAACCAGTATCCCGACGCTGGATTCTATGCTGTGTTTGCCGCAGCAGTATTACATGTCCCGCAAAGACCCATTTCATCTGGGTTGCCCTTTCTATTACATCCTTGACCTGTGTATGTTGTCTTATGTATTCGTATGTCTTCCTATCTCTTAAGGAAATACCCATCATTGTCCTTTCAATACCTCTTTGTAATATTTTTAGTGTTTGTATTGTCTATTTTGTAAGGGTCCACGTCTGGACATGTTTGGCATTTTCTAATGGGTCACATCGATCATCATTTGCTAGTGGTGTAAATTATTCTATAAAGCACGTATACACGAGATTAGATGAGCACGAGTTAAGCACGAGTCATCACATGAGCATCGAATCCTACTTACTTTATAGCAAGAAAAAGGATATACATTGTCTATTTTCAACTGCGGTTTCCGAAAGAAGACAAAAAATTGAAGAAAATAGGTCAATGTTAGAAAGAATTATTGAGAGAATAAAATTAATAGGTAAAAGGGGTTTAAGTTACAGGGGAGATACTAAAAATGAGTCAGCATTTACTTTTTTAAAACAAAATATTGATCATGGTAATTTTCTAGAAATTATTTTACTTCTTTCGAAATTTGATCCCCTGTTGCGCACACATATTTAGAAATATGCCAAAAAGAGTTAACAACTTCGTAATAATTACACTCAGGCTCAGAATTTAAAAAATATAGGTAGATGCAATTTTGTGACATTTTTATCAAAAAATACTTTAAACTCTATAATAAGAGGTCTATCAAAACTTATCAAATTGAAAATTGCTGAACAAGTCAAAGGTGCTAAAATCTACTCACTACAAATTGACACAACACAAGACATAAATGTTGTAGATCAGTGTTCTATTATTGTTAGATATATGTAGCTGAAAATAAAGTTAACGAGCGATTAATTGGGCTGATTAACTGCACTTCTAGTAAGGGTAAAGATCTCTATGAAATTGTTGCGAATTCTTTAAAAGAACTGAGTTTAGAAATATCAGATTGTGTTGGAAATTCTACGGATGGGGCTACTAATATGCAAGGCCAATATAATGGTTTTACGGCATGGTTAAAGGCTCACCAGATCAAATCCACGTTTGGTGCTATGCACATGTTTTAAACTTAGTTTTGTCCCATATGACTAAAATTACGGTTCCTGCAATTTCATTGTTTGGATTAATAAATAAATCGGCCGTTTTTATTCGAGAACCGCACTTACGAATGAATGTCTGGAAGAAAAATTCTATTTCTAATTTTGTTAACATTATTGGGGAAACAAGATGGTGGACAAAGGATAAAGCTTTATGTAAAATATTTAACGAAAAGGGCATATTTGTCAATTTATGTCTAACATTTTATGAGATAGCCAACTCCGAGGTCTTTAATGATGATATTTAAAGCTCAAAGCCTTTTGGATGGTTTCCCTAAAAAACGAATCAATGGCAATAGTATTTAAACACATTTTTATGCACTACACCTTTGCCTAAATAGCATCAAACAGCAGGTATGGATTTTTTACGAGCGCTCCGAATGATTGAGGATACTTTACCATCATTAAAAAATATGTCCAGGAATTTTCATAAAGTGTCTGAGGAAACCGCTGCTGTTTTCGTGAATTAATCAAAAACAGAATTCTCAAATCTTGAGATTCCCATAGAAATAACGATGCCAATATATATAGAAAAAGAATCAGAAAAATATTTCATGATGAGACATGCAGTGACGAGGTTCCGCAGGAACCAATAGCCAAATTTAGAATTGAAGTATTTAATGTAACGATGGACAAGGTAGTTAGATAATGTAATGGGAAGTAGATTTTTGGAGTCATACCGAACTTTATACGGGATTGTACAGCCTTCAAAAATTAAGCCATATTAGACACAGGTATAAAAAAATCAACTCGAAATGTAGTTAAGAGATTTTACATCCAAGTGGTCAAACTAATCAATGTCCTTTCCAGAAGAATTCATACATGAAAATATTGAACTAGAAAAAGAACCGGAATTGAATACCTAAGCCAGATGATTTTCAATCTCATTATAAAACTTGTAAAAGAATGTATTTTATGATGTTACAAAGTTTTAATCAAACATAATCTTTACCGTGAGGCTTATCCAGATCTTGAAAAGGCGTACAAATACACACTAACTTTGTCGATGTCACAAGTAGCGTGTGAGCGATCATTTTCTAAATTAAAGTTTATTCTAACAGATCACCTAGAGGCATTTATGTTGATGGCTTGTGAAAAGGATATTTTAGTAAATTTAAATAATGAAGATATTAAATATCTTACCAGTGAATGCAAGGGTCATAGGGATATGATGGGATTATGAAAAGCTAAGCATTAGCAGTGGAGTTTGGGTTATTAAGCAATACGGGTATCTAAATGAGAATAATTCATAAATTCATACAATTTTAAAACGCCTACTCCTATTTAAAAATAAACGTGAGAGCCCCAGAAGAGGGCCGGTAATCTCATTTGGCGCCCAGGCCGATTTTCAGGCCCAGTCCGGCCCTGAATATAGGTATATTAAGTCTCAAAACCTCCCACCTTACAGCCGATGCTGCAAAAATACATATAATTTTTGAACAATGTCGAAAAATGAAATAATTTCGTTGTTTATTTTAACAGCGTCATTTACCACTAAATTTAATGAATGAGCAAAATATGGCAAAGGCGTAGTTCTTGGGTTTATATTTAATATTCGTTTTTGTAAACCAGAGTTTAATTATTGTATTTCATTAAACCTGAAATGCTACTGTGTTTTATTGTTTCATATTTTTTAATAAAAGCTGGTTCAGAAACTTTGTTGTAAATAAAATGCCGCCCCCTAATCTCCGCCGCTCCGTGCGAGTGCACGTGCTGCATCCCCGTCAGGAACGGCCCTGTAAGTGTCTTTGATTTATTTTTCTATCCTATCCCTAATGTATGATGTAACCTATACATATTATAAATCTATACATAGATTTATCATAAGTAAACCCCAACATACCTATACATAATACGTTCTTTAAATAAATAATTTCGATTTATTTACTGATCCATGAGATAATTTACTTCCCCATGCTCCCGTACTACAAGATATTATCCGAGAAGACAAAACTGTTGTCTTCTCGGATTATGCTGCTTTAATGTCAAACGAGAGTCATTCAAGGTCATCGAAAACGGGCCCATCGAGATCAAAAGAAGATCAAAGACGCCGCCGCGCCGCCGGCTGTCGCTTCTCAACAGTTTAGTATTCTCGGGCAATACTATCTTTTTTCCATATCTTGTGGGGGCTCATTGAAAACTCCTGAAAAACTAAATCCAGCCATATTAAATAAACAAAAACGTTTTTAATAACCTGTTCATTTTTCAGAACTAGTTGTATGTTCTAATTCTTATAAAAATTGAAGCACTTACCTTAAGAATAAATGAGAATTCATTAAATTCTAGCGTATCTACAGGTGACTCAATGGCCTTCATTCGCTGTTTGGAAATAGTATAAGCTGTCAATGATATTTCGAATGACTTCAGCTATTAAATTATGTGTCTCCACCGTAATTTTGTTCTCTAAATGCTCAATATTATCCGGCCTACCTCATTCGTTCCAATATTCCCAAAGAAAATAATCCAGGGGCATTATGTCGGGGGATTTCGGCGGCCGTTCAACTGTACCCCGTCTACTAATCCACCGATTTAGAAATATTTCAACTGAATATCTTCGAACATGAATATCAAAATGTGGGGGAGCGTTATTTTGTTGCAACGATATCTTTCATTCGGTATATCTGGGTCTATTTTATTAGATATAGAATCACTGCTAGAGAGGGTATCAAGTCAAATATACGTGCCCATACATTAACTTTCTGAGGGTGCTGCGGATGCGTTTCGCATATCCAGTGTGGATTTTCCTGGGATCAAAAGCGATAATTTTGCCTATTTACCACTCTATTTAATGCCCGACGTCGCTTAACTTTAGTCATCGGACGACAACTACTTTTTACTTTTTACTCTTGACAAGCATGTAACAACTGTATACATGTATTGTATGTCATTCTTTCGCAGGCTACATCCTATAGATCTATATATTTTTTATTGGTTTCGCTTTTTTAGTTTCATCGAAAATTATTTGAGATATAGAAGTTTTCACTTTAAAAATATCCTTGCATTTATTTTGATTTATGATCATCATCGAAGTATGTTAGGTAAAATCAGATAATGTATTTATCCTTACTGTGTGTAGAACATATTTTATTTCAAATGATATATATGTAGTCTGAAGAGTACGTGAAGATTTATTCACTTTTCAAATAGATATTTGAAGGTATTTAAACCGATTGTCATCGGAATAAAAATTAATATTTGTGTAGTACCTAAATCTAATTATGCTATTTTAATTTACCTCTTAAAATATAAGTTTTGAACTCGCAACTTATTCGGAAATATAATAAGTGAATTTAATGGTTATGCGGTTTAACATGCATAATAACTAGGTGTTTCTTTACAATTATAAATTTACTAATTAAAATGTGTGACCAGAAACTATAACTGTCTTCTATCTCATTCTCTCACAGGCTACATCCTATAGATCTATATCATTTTATTGGCGTCGCTTTTTCCGTTTCATCGAGTCTCACTCCTGTACCTGTTCTCAGCCGGCTAACGGTGATAAAAAAGTTTTAATTTCAAAAAAAATCATGTGTGCAGGTCACACGCGGTAGAAGTAAAAACTTCATAAAACCAAACCAAGCGGTCATCCATTGAAGTACTAACCACGCCCGAAGTTGCTTAACTTCAGTGATCGGACGAGAACTCCTTTTTGTTATTTATTCTTGACAAACATGAAACAACTGCAAAATTGCGTTCCATTTCATTTTCTCGCAAGCTATATCCTATAGATCTACATCTTTTTATTGATGTCGATTTTCCGTTTCCTCCTTTTCGTTTGATCGAGTCTCAAATCACTCCCGTTCTCAGCCGGCTAAAGGCGCTAAAGCAGTTTTCACCTATAAAAAAATTCATGTCTGCAGTCCACACGCGGTAGAAGTGAAAACCGGATAAAAATAAACCAAGCGGTCACCCATCCAAGTACTAACCACGCCCGACGTTGCTTAATTTCAATGATTGGACGAGAACGACTTTTTAATTTTTACTTTTAACAAGCATGTAACAACTGTATAGCTGTGTTCGATCTCATTCTCTCGCAAGCTACATCCTATAGATATATATGTTCGTCTCTTTTTAGTGCCGCCCATTCGTTTCCGTTTGATAGAGTCCCAAATCACACCCAACGGTGGTAAAGAAGTTTTCACTTGAAAAATATCAAACCCAGTAGTATACCATTTATTTGTGAAAATTCGTTGGACAACTCTTCAAACTACCTGATACAAAAATATCAAATCTTTATTACGTTCCACTACTCAGACAGATGGGGGCGCAGGACATTTTTGCCGGTGAGTGTACTTGCAGGGTACCGAGCCCCATTTGCTCTATCTATAAAAAAATAAATAAAATAAATCCCAAATAGGTTTTCGAAACGTTTAAGCTGAAAGCTGTTACAACGAATATTAATATGAATATTTAACTTCTTCGGGTTTGCGTTGTCTTATAACATTTAATGTTTCACGACGTCAATTTATTTTAAACATACCGTTTAGTTGCACTAATAGTTAGTTTAATTATATAATTACTTATAAAAATTATCTAAAAACTTCTAAAATTAACATTGTACTTACTTAACTTTACGCTACCTACCTAAAAAATAGAGGGTATGCAAATAATGCAAAATAGGTGATGTAAATTCCAATTCCACCAAAACGCAGCATATCACAACTAAAAAAATGGCTGCCATAAACTGAATATCTAGTTTTTTGCACGAGCCAATAACTTCGCACCGGACCTTCGAGGGCACCATATTCAAGTCCCAGGGTAACTGTGAGTTGAAAAGATTTTTCAGCTCTAGCCACTTTTCATGGGAGGTTAGATAGATCATTAGATGAAGAGCAAACTGAAAAAGCAATGGATACTATTGATTAATAACAATGTAATAAGTTATTATCTAGGACCGCTCATAGAAGGATTTAAGGGCATGGGTGATATTAGGAAAACTATAATAGATGCGTTAAAACTACACGTCATAGTCACTGCACTCGGTTTTTAAAATATGAAAAAAATTACTTGTACCATAAGAGTCATTAAAAAAATTCTATTTATAATTTTGAATTTAAGTTTTTTTATGTGCGCCAAATTTGTGATTATTATTTTTCTGTTTAAAATACTTCCATCTTAGGTAATAAGGTAATGTCTTTTTTAACTTATACCCAGTGATGTTCCCATCAGTTTTTTTGAGAGTGTACTACCAGTAATCCATTATATGCATGGGCGTAGCCAGGATTTCTATTTTCTTGTTCCAGGGGCCGGCAAGATAAGGTTACCAGATGAAAAGTTGGAAAAGTGTTTCCTGCTCATGGAAAGGCGACCCCCGCCGTAGGCCCATCCGCTGAAAATTTTTGGGGTGCCACGCTCATTTTTCAACTAAAAGTCGTTAAAATCGTTAAAAAAATATGGGACCTACCTAAAAATTTTGTGACGGTGACAGACAAAGGGCGAAGGCAGATCGGATATCTGAAACTATCGTACAACTGACCTTGCTGAAAATCGCTCCTCTGTAATTTCCCGAAAAACGAAATCACAGCCAGCGGTGCCAGCGCCAACCAACACGTATGAAAAGCATGGAATCATGACTCGGAAGTTTGTCCCATCGGCTTGAAATAGGGTTCAGAAGTCGCCGCCCCGTGGTAGTTCAATATAATTTTGGTAATTTTACGTATATTTTTTTTTTTTATTTTTCCTTTGGGACCCGACCTATTTTCTTCATTGCAATGTCTACCTCCATGCAACCTTTTGAGTAATTTGAGCTTTGATTATAATATACGTAGAATTTGTCCATAAAACTTTGAAAAATGTCGTTTACTCAACAAACAGTGACAGAGAGAAAGGTGTGGTATCTTTTCGCATAGCTTTACAGCGACTTCAGCTTTCTTTCCTGTCATCACACTTGCACCATCATCGCTTGCAAACGCAATCCGATTTTTCAGATCGAACGACTTTGGTATTCCCAAACGTTCTAAGCAGGACCAAGAGACTTTCTCGATAGTCTCTGCATCTTGTCCAGGAAGCTCGATCAAATCTAAGAACGCTATAATGGGAGCCTCTGCATCAAAATATGATGTAATGTGTACTGTAAGAGTGCACTTGGAGCTACTAGGTGTTGTTGATTCATCAACCATTATAGTGAATTTTGAGTCTGATTGTACCAGGTGTGAAATAAGTCGTTTGCGTATCTTCTTTGCTATGACATGAACCATTCGCGTAACAGTATATTCTGCTATGTAAAGAGTTCCCATATATAATCCATTGATTTGATTATTTGAATTGAAACAAAATAGATATGACATAAAATTAACATGCTCTTAATGGGACACCTTATTTATTGGTTCGTATTTGAAAGCTTCGCATTTTTTAATATGTTACTAAAAATGAATACAAAATACTTCTTATTGAAAAAATTAATGAAAATTCATGTGAGAAATTTGCTAGTTAAATTAGTCAATAGAAAAGTTAAAAGTAAATATTTGAAATGTCAAATAACAAAAGGTCAACATCTTGTTAATATATAGCATTTATTGCTATTGTCACGGCTAGCGACAATCTGTAAGTTTTTGTGCTACCCTATACAACTAAACGGCTACGTTCTTTCCGTGAGAATAATAAAGAAGCGGGCCGACGCTTTCAGATTAGTCCCGATAGATATGCGACTGGATATAAATAGGCGCGGAACGCGTGTTGCATTTAGTTTAATGATTGAGTGCTGAATTGTAAATAACTAATAGTTGTAAAGTTATAAGAGTGGCTTAGAGTGGTTAATTGTATACAGTGATAAAGAATAAAGAGAGTATTATTTTAAAATAGTAAAAGTTGTGCTTTTGTCAGAACCCACAGGAAAAACGTAACATTATTTTTAATACATATTGGTAAAAGTGAAGCATATTTAATATTAACATTATTAACCAAACAATTCTAACAATTTTCCTGTTTATCCGGTTAATTTTATGGATATTTTTGTCTCTTAACTCGTCATCGTTGCTTCTCTGATGACATACTAAAGGTCTCCATAAAAACATACCCATTATTGTAATATCGGGGCTATTTGGTGGTTGGTGGACATCTGATGGCTCCATTGCGGTCAACCACCACGTGGTACCGCTGGTTAAAGTAGTCGACAATAGCACGAATTGCATGAGGTGGAGCTCCATCCTACTTCTATATGATATATTCATATTCTGCTTGTGATAGTTTATCCAGGAGGTTATCAACTTTATTTTGAAGCTGTTGTAGGTATTTGTGGTCGGTTAATTTCCTATTGAAAAAAATAGGCCCAATGATATCATTGCTAATAATACCACACCAGGTATAGACTGATGCTCTTCCCTGATATTTTATAACTTCATACCTTCTCGGGTTTCATGAGCCCAAAAATGCATATTACATCCGGATTTCTTATTATTAATCGGGAGGTTAATTGAAAACGTAGTTCTTTTTGTGCCGCTGTCAGTTGTGGGACTAGAAGAATTTGAAAGGAAATTAATGTGTGCGGTTTCGAAGTTCTTTGCATGCTACCGTAACTAGTTGTTCGCCTTCTTGGATTATGACGTATATCTCGGCATGCTTCTGCAGTTGAATTTATTGCATGAAATAATTTGGCGCTAAACAATCCCGCACTATGGTTCTTGCAACGATGCGCTTCTTATTATGTAAAGACTTAGTTTCTTGAAATAAACGCTTTAAATTTGAAATTAAGTTCAGTGAAATGCCTCTATTGTATTCGGCAAATTATCTCTGACGGGCATAGACGCTATAGATTTTGATAGAATATTGAGCTTTTCTGTTTGGCATTTCAGGTATTTATTGTTACTCTTTTCTATTTACGAATTTAAATCGCAAATTTCTCATCAAAATTAATTTAATTCTGTTGTTACTAAATATGAATACGAAAGCTTTTTAATTAAAACGTATAGAATAAAATGAGACATTTTAAAAACGAACTAAAAAAGGGCGTCCCATTAAGAACATGCTAATTTTATGTCGTATCTCTTTTCTTTCAATTAAAATCTTTTTCTTGCGTGTTCTTTCAGATTCTACAAAAAAAATACAGAAGATTTAACATTTTATTAAAAACGCCAGGAAAGCCACAAGTCACAAATATGGCTCTATTCAGTCCTCGTTGGATGACCCTATATAAATTGCAACAATATTGAGTTTCTTGACCTCTATATTCCATGTCAAATGATCCAAACGAATTATTACCCCACATTTCTTTTCACTTCTTAATCTAAACATTAATGATTGGTCTGTCAGATTCTGGTCTTCAAGATGTCAAACTCAACCCGTTATTTCGCTTTCAATTAATCGAACCAGGATCAAGGATTTTGGAAACAATGGTCCAAGTTCTACTTGACTGAGTTGCACCATACACATAAGTAGAAGCAAGGAATATGCAGGATAACAGTTGGTACACTAGTCCTGATATAATTTTCCCCCAGCAAAATGGCTCTTAAGATATATTGTTGAGTTACACCCAGGATCTGACAAAGTTGTTCGAGTGGTCACCATTAAAATTGATCATGTTTATGAAGAGAGCAGTTATCATGAAAATATGCATCGCCAGAGCTGGGCAAACTACTTGGAAAAAGTACTGGAGTATAACTACTAACTACTTAATCAAAAAAGTAGTTTAACTACTTGGTAGTTAAACTACTAAGTACTAAGTAGTTAGCAGTTAAATATTTAACTACCTTTTTGATTACAAACCATACGTATATCGCTGCGTTGCGGATAAAAAAAAAACAGTGCCCTGACAAAGGTAAAATAAAAGTGGACTTGAATCTATAATATACAATATACAATATACAAAATAAAATAAAAATCGTTTTCTTATTTAAACCCATTTTTAGTTAACTGGCTGCTGACTGACTTCCTTTTTGATACAAAACAAAATATTAAATTTATGTATTAAAAAAAATGAAAATTTTGTTGAGATTTAAAAAAAGCTTCAAAATTCTATGATAAGTTTTCTTTAAAAAAGAAACAATTGCTCAAAAAGATTATCAGAAATAGCATTTCTTCTTGATGAATTAATTAAAATTGCAAAATTGAACATCCGTTCAACTGCAGCTGACGATGGCAAGTTTGTGTTATATGTTAGAAATATTTCTTTGACTAATTTATAATCATGGAGCATTTCTTCATTATTTCTTTTATCCTCCAAGTACTGTAATAAATCTAATTCCAATTTGGTTTTTATTAAATCTCTTCCGGATTCTAATGTTTGTTTGCATTATTTATCATCATTTTTGAAATCTTTTCTTCATTGAAATAAAAAATATATTTTAAAGTTCCATCTAAAACATTATCATTATTGAATAAATCACCACATTATTGTTTATGATGAGATTTAAAGGGGTTTGTTTGTGTATGGTAGGATCAATTTCCTCACAAACATTCAACCACCTCAATTTAACAGGGGATATTGTTATAGAGGCTATTATAGCTTCAAATAATAATTAAGTCTATTATTAGGTTTTTCAAAATCTCATAGCTAGTACTGTGCTATAGTAGTAACTATAAGATGACCAATTGATCTGAAAAAAAAAACAGAACTAAGGGCGGATTTGACTCCGAGTTATTAAGGAAGGGGGGGGGGGGGGGGTTGTGTTCAAAGATGACTGCCGCCGTAGGAAAATTTTTAGGGTGCCACGCCCAATTTTTACTGGTTAAATCAGAATAGCTAGTACCCCATTTTTCCTTCGCAAAGTGGATAAATTAGGCAGATAATGCATACTACAGGGATTAATAATTGTTAATTACTCTTGTTATTTTTTTGACGTATCTGAATATCAATTTCATTATCATCAATCTCAGATTCAGTCATATTTATACTCAAATATTATGCTCTATAAATTTAACCTTAATAGGAGTATTATAAGTACTGAGTATTTTACTTACGAGCTTTTTCCAATTCTTTGTTACGAACGACTCAATTCGTTAACTTTCTTTATCTATAACGGCAATAAGAGCGTGAACGGTGCGTTTATTTGAGACGCCAAACATTCCCTAGCCTAGACTAACAAGTTTTTGCATGCTTCATCATCATGTGATATAAGAAATTAGTTAAATGTTTTTAAAAGTAATCATATTACACAATAGTAATTAAAATACTTAAAGTAGTTAACACCGTGTAGTTAACTACTTTTTTAACTACTTTTTGCGATTATTTTAGGCACATTAAAAATAATCGAATATAACTACTAGGAGAAAAAAAAGTAAAAATATAACTACCTACTTTTACAGAAAAAAAATTAACTAAGTAGTTAACTACTTTTGTAGTTAACTACTGCCTAGGAATTATTCCTGCTCTTGCTTAGTGACGTGGATTCTTTGATCTTGAATAATAGTAGTGTCGAAGGGAGATAGTATATAAATATTCAAAGCAATACCACAGCTTATACCGTACCGAATCAGTTATTTAACACTACGTCGGCTCCTTTGATGTCGATGAAGCCAGATTTGACTTTTTCATGCTTTCCTCATTTTTCGCGCATGCCCTTCAACATTAAAAATGTTAGGTTTTAATGGCCAGCTGGAACTCAACAGAGACGGACCGGACTTAATTTAGTTTACATATTTAGTAAATTAAATTAAACATGATATGTGAGTGAAATTGATAACAAAAGGTAAACGTGATCGAGAATGATCAGTCATTTATACATAACCATGAATATGGTGTTTATAAGTGTAAATAAATATATAAATATTTTGATATGAACATAGAATATCAATTTTTTCTACAGCCGCGCGCAAAATAACTAATTACTAAATTGAAATGAAATCGCAAAATCGACGAATGCCGTGGATCCTTATTTTGCGCTCTAGCGCGAACATGGAAAAGAAAAATCTCACTTTTTCCGTCGAGTGTGCTATGAATGGTCATGGAAACCGAAGATAAATAAATGACAGTCGTGCTTTTGTTACAATTTGTTGCTGGCAATCCTGTTCTAAATATGCCCGAAGCCCGAATATATGTCTAAACTGACAGTCATTTGCAAATTTCAGAATAAGTATAGAGAAAAATGTGGATTTAATTTTAAAAAATGCGGCTGTAGAAAAAGTTCTGTGTGTTTTTCGAGCGCAAAGTAAGATTGCCGTTTTCGAAAGATTACTGCGCTCCGCTACGCGTCGCGCAGTAACATTCTTTCTCAAGCGGCAATCCGTTACTTTGCGCTCTAAATACACAAATAACTATTTCCGTGCCGTGGATGCCGTGGATCCTTATTTTGCGGTCTAGCGCGAACATGGAAAAGAAAATTCTCACTTTTTCCGTCTAGCGTGCTATGGATGGTCATGGAAACCGAAGAAAAATAAATGACAGTCGTACGTTTGTTAGTTTGTTGCTGGCACTCCTGTTCTAAAGCGGCCTATTCACATGCGATTTTGTTCAGCGGATTTGTTCGGCGAGCATGTGTGTATCCGCGTGCTCGTCAGATATGTTCTGTTCGCCGCCCGTCGTTGAAGACGACGATCATAGACGCGAGCCGAGAAAATCTGCATATCAGTAGTCGTGACGAACTTGTCTGTGCGTGCTAGATGCAATATGGCGTTCGCTGGCAATAAAGAATTTTGGAAAAGTTTCATTGCTCTATACAAATCAAAGCCTTGCCTGTGGAAGGTGAAGAGTCAAGAATATTCCAACAAACAGCTGCGTAACGAAGCTTATGCTGCTTTGACCACACTCTCTTCTTCTTTCTCTCATCAAATAACCCTACAAATCCTACAAGTATAGCAATTATTTTCTTCTCCATGACGCCGCATACAATACACAACTGCCAACACGATCCTTCACACTGCAGATTTGCGCGTTTGTGAGTACTTGTGGTGGATTCGTCTGCCGTACATATGCGCCTATGTATAGCAACCATGGATCTATCTGTTCGACAAATCCTCCGTACAAAATCGCATGTGAATAGGCCGCTTAATATGCCCGAAGCCCGAACTTATGTCAACCTGACTGTCATTTGCAAATTTCAGAATAAGTATAGAGGAAAATGTGCATTTAATTTTAAAAAATGCGCCTGTAGAAAAAGTTCTGTGTGTTTTTCGAGCGCAAAGTAAGATTGCCGTTTTCGAAAGATTACTACGGGCAGAAATTTTATCAAAAATGTGATCGCGTCAAACGGCCTTAATAAATTGTTATTTTCTTCAAACGTCAGTAAATTCGTCATTACTCGACTGTGTAGGCGGCCGTGAAGTTTCATTTTTCCTCCGCCGGAGCTTTACTTTTCACTTTTCCGCCGGCGGAGGTAAAAGTGTTATCATAGCAACATAGATACAATACAAACACACAACAAAATAAGCGTCAACAACTCAAGATTTATTAAACTAAAATTTGTATTTATCACTCAATTTGTGCACTGCATTTCTAAAAATCGCTAATTTAGGAACAAATTGGTTATTATTTAATCGAACTTACCCAATAACTGCTTATCAATACGAAAATAAAACGCAATCGGAGACGCAATTTTAATTCAAAAAATATGACAAGTGTCCACTGACAGCTTTATGTTACATTACTATAGCAACAACCTGTGCCTATTCACCGACACCGGTCTAAGCCCCCTTGCGAACCCACTTATCTTTAATAATAATTATTAATATTACTATTAAAAAGAGATGTTTTTGCATTCATTTGTCGACATTTGAAGAAAAAACAGCATATTTTATTTGGAGGAAAAGTTACTTTTCATGGCTTGCTCTCTATTACCAGCCTCACTTCGTTCGGCTGCTAAACACGAGCGCGCCATGAAAAGTATCACTTTTCCTCCACATAAAATAATATACTATTTCGTCACTCGAAGCCATTTATATAGTTGTAGGTATGTGACATTGTTCACTACTTATTTCTTATTAAATTTACATACAACCTTTGTAATATTAGTGTGACGGTTCTAAATTGGTTGCCTTTATTATGGGATGCTAAGAGGCTAGACAAAACTACAATTTATGTCTCAAGTTTAAAAAGTTAAACTTCCTGCAGAAGGGAGCCAAACAGTTATCGACGTAGAATATTAATTTATCAAGCAATGTGATATGAATGAACTATACTTTAATCTCAATACTTAATGTAAACATCTACTTACAACCTTTCATCTTTCGGAAAACTAAAATATCCTGAAGCTGGATTGGCTTTCTTGTACCCTTTGCAGACAAAACAACGTACGACCATGGTTAACAATGAAAACACTTTAATGATTAAATGTCCAAAAAGTTAACACACTTAAATAAATAAATAATCGAGCACAAATATAATAACACGCAAACAATCCAATCTAAGAACGTAACCTGCTGGTTCTTGTCAAAAAATCGAGAGTACAACGCTGTGCGGTGTGTTCAGTTTCCGACTCAACCAGGTGCAGCATCTGTTTATGTCTCTTCGATTCGGCAAACTGTTGTAATAGAAAAAGATAACACTACATTGGACACCAGACCGGTACCGTTATTCATAAATAAACGAAGTCGCCCTCATATAATTCGGCCCGTTGCAGACGCCCAGAATATGAGGAAAATGCTCCTATTGGTTGGATTTTATTGCTTCAAAACACGTGGAGAGTTAAATAACTGATTCGGTACGGTATAAGCTGTGGCAATACCATCCGCACCAGTGATTTACTTGGTCGTGAGTCGTGATATCATTGCTAGGCAACTAACTCGACTGGGTGACGGGACGCGAGTTTATTCTATCTCTATTCCCAACATAACTTTCTTTGTTAATAATAATAAATGTTAATAAAAATTTCCGTTGAAGTGTAAACAATATCTATACAAAATTGTATTTTTGGTACATATATATATAACTTTTTTTGTTGACGTGAGCAAATTTTGTTTTATGACATGAATACATATTGAGATTTGTCGGATCTATTATAGTTTTATCAAATACATGCAAATACATTGAAAATGTGCAGTCCTCTATAGACATCTATATGTTCAGCGGATTATCATGACTGACGATTATGATGATTACAGGATCATCAAAAAAGCTTGTAACAAAAGGAAAATTCATTTTCCTCAAGGAAAATTGAATTTTTGATAAAAGTTGGTGTTTTTTTAATAAGGCCGGAAATTAAAGCAAATATTTCCTTTCTACAAATATCAAAATATTCCTTTTAGACATGTTACTGAGAATAGTTAAGATGATAGATAAAAATAAAAAAATATATATATATATATTTTTTTTGAACAGTTCTCTTCCTCACGAGTACGATCTTGATATTATTTTTATTAAGAAAGAATCATTTTGTTTCATGAAAAATATTGATCTGTAAATGCACAAAACTGGTTAGAGTTCAGTGGTATATCTATGATAAATGTCACTAACACGCTATGCATTAATTTTACATATGATACACCTTGAAAAAGTATAATTGAAGTAGTGCTAAGGGAAATGAAAACTTTGAGCCATACGCCGTAGTTTTTGGGTGGTGCGTGTGGAAACTGTGGAAAAGTGAAAATCCATAACCCAAGTGGGGGTAAATTTGTCAAAATATTTTTGTACCGCTGCGCGCAGTTTGAAACTTAGTTGGTGCTAACAACTGTGATCAATATACTCTGAACGCCATACAAAAATAGTGCAAGAAGATAAAAGAAAATTTCTCATTTTCGGAAAACTGACCTCTGATAAAAAAGTAATAAGATTCTATTACCGCTTTTGTGAAAATAATTTTCTATATTGATAAGGATATATTATTTCGCTATGCCGATGCCGTATAAATTAGTGTAGCTCTGGGGTAGTAAATGAGAAATCAACCTCCTTCCTACACCTCTACTAGGGGTGATGATGTGAAGCAAAGTAAAATTTGATTATATCAATGACATTTTACATAATAATGACTTTTGTTAACATGCCGCACATTTTAAGTGGTGCAGGTGTCTGCAATGGGAAATTGAATTTTCTGTCCCAGGGTGGGTCTTTTTGGCGAAAAATTTTTGTACGGCTTTAGTACACTTAGGTGTTATTTATAATTGTAATTTTTTTGATACCGAATGCCGTACAAAAAAATGGTGTTAAAAGCAGCAAAATTTCCCGAAAGTTTTCCCCTGTATTAAATCTAAGGGATGCCTGCAGGGAAGGGGGAGCGTAATTATAACCAATCTTCCCATAGATATCCAGAAAAATGGGTTCCGATCTAGCAAAATTTAAAAAAATGTTTACTTGAAAACGTGTATATCAAGTATTAGGTGACAAAGAATTAATTTATTGTATTAATTTTGTGCCAATTATGATCTTTCTCCCTTTTAAAAGTCGAAATAATGAGCCCATATGATTTAAAATTGATAAAGTACGGATTTTAAAAAAAAATTTAAAAATCGAACAAAAAGTACGAAATGTCGATCTTATTTACTCACGAGTCGCGTATACTATTTTTTATTTTTTCCTATACCCTAGGCAGAAAATTTCTGTTTAGAAGCCGTGAGCGAAAATGCCACTTTCGACCGTGGTATGGGAGAAACGAATTTCCAAGCTTTTTTCTACTTGTGTGCTCAATTTAGACGTATAAACCTTACTGAATAAAATTTTGAACTTTATCACATCACACTAAAAGCATGTAAAATCACTATAAATAATAATACTAAATTATAGAAAATAATCACATACTAATAAAAAAATTGTCAGTCCTTCACAAAGATGGAACCGGAGGAGACATTGCAAATGCCGAAGCAGAATGCAACGCTTATTAAAGTTGAGATCTGAGAAAACTCATAATTGTGTGGAAATATAATAGTTGATAAAAGTTTGGGTGAGATCAGGTTAGATTACGTAGGTTTAGTTTACCAAAATATACCAAATAAATGCATATTAGTTCAAGATTCGTTCTTTTTTCCAATTTATAACGTTATAAGTGTAGTTGTAAAAAGCAAAAGATCATTTGCACTCGATTCGTCTCACATTCCTCGATCTAACGATATGAAACACGACAAGTCTGTCGTGAGATACTAAAAGTCACCCTCACTTAGCCTTAACACAATCTAATGTAAAAAATGACTTTTAGCAGATTACGTTTACGTAAGTTTAGTTTACCAAAATATACCACATAATAAATGCATATTACTCCAAGTTTCGTTCGTTTTTACAACTTATAACATTAGTGGTGGTTGTAAAAACTTCATTCGATTCGTCTCTCGATCCCCGATCTAACGCGGTTAGTTTCACTTAGTATCAACTTACCTTATTCATTTGAGTCGGTTCCAATACGTTATAATAAATTTTAATAGATTTGGTTAGTTTTGGTTAGTCGTCTAATCAATTTTCGGTTAGTTTCACTTAGTCTCATATTTTTTACTTATTTGAGCCGGTTCCGTTACGTCATCACGTTAAGCGCCGTGTGGTATAACGCGCGTGCCACACACAATTTTGTTCGCAGGGCTCCGTGGTACATATGTTGTGCCCGAGTTCAGCCGGATTTATTGGCGTACGTGGTTCACACCGTGTGCCGCGCTTCTGTAGTTTTTATATGGAAGTTCAGTATGTGTGGCCCGGGAAGCCAAACGGTGATTTTGATCCATACAAATTTCACACCTCTGTTGACTATTTGTCACTTGAAAGGAATAAAAAAGAATAGGGTTTTTTTTTATAATATTTATTTATTCAAAATATAAATATCACACGCAATTTTTAAAAATAATGTATTACAAAAGTGTACATAAAAAACTAAAGTAAAAACCAATTAAAAATATTTTTTGGAAAATCTGCAAATAAACCTGAGAAAAAACGCAGTACTGCAGTGCACGACATAAAATGAACAGAAATATAGTTCCTACAGAGAGGTACATGTCTATTGTATCTAATAAACAAGTAAAAAAGACTTCTCGCATATATATTTTTTGTGAAATATACCTACATAAAAACTAAAGTAAAAAAAACAATAAAAAATTATTTTTGTACAATCTATAAGACAAACCAATGAAAAGTGCCAGTACATGACATAAACTAAACAGAAAAATAATTCATTCAGATGCCTATGATATCTAATTACCTAATAAACAAGAGGACTCCTTTTACGTTTTTTTTGCATAATGTACAGTAAAAAAGCATTCAACGCAATAATGTTTTTTACATACCCTACATAGCCATTTGCTTCGCGCACTTTTATTTATTGCAACTTTTCGGCCGTCACTTTTTTCAAATTTTCGTAGTAAACGACACATCTCGATCTTGAATCGGTTAGTTCCAATAAGGCATGATTTTCGTCATTATCTTCGGGCTCAACTTCTATGTCTGCGGTTTCAGTATGTAATAAAGAGCGGCATAATTTTTCTTTGAACTCGGTTATGGATAATTTTTCCATGGTAACTTTCTTGTAGACCAAGAAAGCATTTACGACAGCGGAACCTAATAGTAATTCAGTGGCAAGCTTCCTGTACCACTTTGTTCCTCTGCGTAAGTAGTGCGAATATGATTTGACCTGGTCAGACAAATCGATGTATGACTTAGCTAAATTATAATTTATTATTGCTTCAGGTTTTTCTACTAAACCCCCTCTTTGCGGTACTTCTTTTGTGTTATCTTTATGCAATGTACTTAGCATAAGCACATCTCGTTTGTCACGCCATTTCATAACCATTATTCCGGAGTCACTTTCTCTAGCGTATATTTCTTTAGGTTTTAATTTTTTTTAGCACAACTTCTTTTGGGTTATATTTGCGGTTGCTGCGGAGGGTGCCAACAAGGTGTGTCTTGCGTTCTAGTAATTTAGTGGCTACTGATACACTTGTATAGTAATTATCTGTATAAAGTACTCGAGCAAAATCTAGAAGGCCTTCCATTAGTGCAAATACAACATTTGAAGATGCCTGACCACCGGCGTCGTTTGCGGTATCTGTACCACAATAAACCCGAACATTATTGGTGTACCCATTTTCCGTACACAATTTATAAAGTTTTATGCCAAATTTAAGGCGCTTGTTTTTAATGTACTGTCGAAATCGTAGCCTCCCACGAAATGGCACCATTGTCTCATCAATACAGACTTGACACTGTTTTAATAATTTTCAAGAAGCGGAGAGATTTTTCTAAGTCGATCGTCTGCAAGAGCATTATCATTATTGTTGCTAAAATGCCACATCTTTAGCAACAATTCAAATCGATTTCTGGGCATAAGTTGGCTGATTTCATTTTTATATAATGCTGATTTTTTCCAATATGATCGTATTGTGGGCAATCTAAACAAGCCCATCCATAACCATATCCCAAGAAACAGGTCCATTTCCAAAATGTCAGTTGGGGTCCACTTTTTGATGCGCGATTTTACCTTTAGACTTTCTTTTGCTAAACACTGCTCAGCATAGAGATTTGTTTCGTTGACCATAAGCGTGAATATTTCGTCACATACAAACAACTTAAAAAAATCATAGGGCTCTTTACTGATATATTCTTCACAGATATTAGCTTTAATTCTTTTGTCATTCCCATCAAAATTCGGAGTCGGCTCCGATATGTTATAATCAATTTTAATAGATTTAGTTAGTTTTGGTTAGTCGTCTAATCAACTTTCGGCTAGTTTCACTTAGTCTCAAATTATTTTACTTATTTGAGCCCGTTCTGATATGTTATAATCAATTTTCATAGATTTGGTTAGTTCTGTTAGTCGTTCAATCAACTTTCGGTTAATTTCCCTTAGTCTTTACTTATTTTAGTCATTTAAACTGGTTCCGATACGTTTTAATTAATTCTAATGGATTTGGTTAGTTTGGGTTAGATGTTCAATCAACTTTCGGTTAGTAGCACTTAGTCTCAAATTATTTTAGTCATTTAAGTCGGCTCGGATCCGTTATTATCAATTTGAATAGATTTTGTCAGTTTTGGCTAGTCGTTTAATCAACTTTCGGTTCATTTCACTTAGTATCAGCTTATTTTAGTCATTTGAACCGATTAAAATACATTATAATCAGTTTTAACAGATTAGATTATTTTGGTTAGTCGTCGAATCAACTTTCAGTTAGTTTCACTTAGTCTCAACTTATTTTAGCCATTTGAGTGGGCTCCGATATGTTATAATCAATTTTCATAGATTTGGGTAGTTCTGGTTAGTCGTACAATCAACTTTCGGTGAGTTTCCCTTAGTCTTAGCTTATTTTAGTCATTTGAACTGGTTGTCATACGTTATAATCAATTTTAATGGATTTGTTTAGTGTTGGTTAGTCTTTCAATTAACCTTCGGTTAGTTTCACTTAGTATCAAATTATTTTTGTTATTTAAGTCGGTTCCGATACGTTATAATCAATTTTAATAGATTTGGTTAGTTTTGGTCAGTCGTCTAATCAACTTTCGGTTCATTTCACATAGTATCAACTTATTTTAGTCATTTGGACAAGTTACGATTCGTTAAAATCAAGTTTAATGGATTAGGTTATTTTTGATTAGTCGTCGAATCAACTTTCGGTTAGTGTCACTTAGTCTCAACCTATTTTAGTCATTTGGGTCGGTTCCGATATGTTAAAATCAATTTTAATAGATTTGGTTAGTTTTGGTTAGTCGTTTAATCAACTTTCGGTTAGTTCCACTTAGTCTCAACTTATTTTACTTATTTGAGCCGGTTCCGATAGGTTATAATCAATTTTCATAGATTTGGTTAGTTCTGGTTAGTCGTCCAATCAACTTTCGGTTAGTTTCCCATAGTCGTAACTTATTTTAGTCATTTGAACCGGTCCGATACGTTATAATCAATTTTAATGGATTTGGTTAGTTTTGGTTAGTCGTCGAATCAACTTTCGGTTAGTTTCACTTAGTCTTAATTTATTTTAGTCATTTGAGTCGGTTCCGATACGTTAAAATCAATTTTACTAGATTTGGTTAGTTTTGGCTAGTGGTCTAATCAACTTTCGGTTAGTTTTACTTAGTCTCAATTTGTTTTACTTATTTGAGCCAGTTCCGAAAGGTTATAATGAATTTTCATATATTTGGTTAGTTTTGGTTAGTCGCCCAATCAACTGTCAGTTAATTTCACTTTCACCGGTTCCTATACGTTATAACCAATTTTAATAGATTTAGTTAGTTTTGGTTAGTCGCCAAAATTCGGTTCGTTTTGTTTAGTTTTAACTTACTTTAATTTGTGTAATCTATTCCGATAGGTACGTTATAGGCCGTTTTGGTGCTTTTGGTTAGTATTGGCTAGTCATTCAATAACTTTTCGTTTAGTTTTAGTTAGTTTTAATTTATTTTAGTCCTTTGAACCGGTTCCGATACGTTATAATCAATTTTCATGTTTTTGGTTAATTTGGTTAGTCGCCAAAATTCGGTTAATTTGGGTTATTTTTAACTTACTTTAATATTTTTAATCTGCTCCGATACGTTTTAGCCATTTTGGTGATTTTGGTTAGTCCTTCAATCAAATTTCGATTAATTTCGGTTAGTTTTATTTTATTTTAGTAATTTGAACCGGTTCCGATGTGTTATAACCAATTCTAATGTTTTTTGTTAGTTTTGGTCCGTCGCCAAAATTCTGTTAATTTGGGTTAGTGTTAACTTACTGAAATCTTTTTAATCTGTTCCGATACGTCTTAGCCCATTTTGGTAATTCTTGTTACTTTTGGTTAGTTTTGGTAAGTCATTCAATCAACTTTCGGTTAATTTCAGCTAGTTTTAATTTATTTTAGTCATTTGAACCAGCTCCGATGTGTTATAATCAAATTTAATGTTTTTGGTTGGTTTTGGTTAGTTGCTAAAATTCGGTTCGTTTTAATTAGTTTTAACTTACTTTAATATTTTTAATATATTCCGATTCGTTTTAGCCCTTTTTGGTGCTTTTGATTAGTTTTAGTTAGTTTTGGTTAGTCGCCAATGTTCGGTTTGAATTAGTTTCAACTGACTTTTATTTTTTTAAATCTGTTCCGATACAATTTAACCCTTTTCGGTGCTTTTGGGTACTTTTGGCTAGTTTGGGTTAGTCGTTCAATCAATTTTCGGTTAGATTCAGTTAGTTTTATTTTATTTTTGTCATTTGAACCGATTCAGTCCGCATAAGCAAACTAACACGATCTCTCACGCGTATGACGTGATGTGGCAAATGTAGCATGCGCTTTTTCGCGATTTGATGCCCCGCCCCATACCAGGGAAACAATAGTTATTTGTTTTACTAGGCAGCAAAGTAGTAGATTGACTGCCGCGGCTGATAGTTCATAGGAATTAAGGCAGTCAATCTACTTTGCTGCCGAGTTGAGCATATAATTTTTTCTCCGATTGTTTATAATGATATATTATGTATATTGTATATTTGCAAACTATTACAATTCCCACAATCTTTTTATTTTTCCTGTAGTGATAAATTATATCAAAATTTGATAGAAATCGTAATAATTGTTGGAACGGTTGGTCGCTATGGAAATGTATATGTCCATAATAATTATAGTTTGACAACTTATGTCAAACGTTTTATTCCCATGGAGACCAATCATTTTGCAGCCTACGCAGGAAAGTACTTACCAGAGAGAAATTAATAACTAAAGTTATTAATTTCTCTCTGGTACTTACTTTGCTGCCAAGGCAGAAATAGTTATTTACATTACAAGCTGCGAAAGTTTACTTTTAGGTGCGAGGTATGTTTAAATAGCCGAGGCGAAGCGTAGCGTAGCCGAGGCTATTTAAATAACTCCAAGCACCTGAAAGGGCTTTCGCAGCGTGTAATGTATTAAACTTGTCATTCTCCCCTCTTGATTTCTTAAAATACACATATTCAAATTTGATGCTGAAAATCCCCAATCGATTGTAATAAAATTTATATAAGGCGGCTTATTGTTATAAAAATACCAGTATCACATAATTGCTTGTTAACGTTACTAAGGTAACATTCATGTCAATTGAAAATTATTAGCACAGCTTATTCAATAACCAGCTATTCATCTCTATCGAAATTGGAAAGTTGGAGTGTCGGGCACTGCGCATCCTGACAGTGCCCTTAGCGGTTCAGTTTCACGGTCTCGTGATTTTTCAGGCCATGTAATGACACGAAGCGAACTGAATTTAAAATGAATATTCCCTTCAAGATCCACGACAAATTCGCCCGAAGCTGCGGCTATTGCCCTAAAAAGACCGGACATTTCGGATTTTTATACAATTTTGCCATTTAAAATCGTTTTCAAAAGGATTTTAGACGATAAAACATCGTATTTTAAATTAAACGAATTGTCAAAAGTATTATTCAGATGCCCAGACGTTTAGAAAAATATTAACTCACGGCCCTCTTCTAAAATTTTCACTTGACTTTCCCAAATCAAAGGATGCCGCCGCAAGATGAGTAGCTGGTTATTGAATTAGCTGTGTTATTAGTTTGACACTTATCAAATAATTGAATAGTTAAGTTGATAACTTTGGTATTTAGCGAGAGTTTAACAAAACATGAGTTCTATTGAAGCATCGAGAAATTAATTATTCTCGTTGTATTGAAGAAGCAGCGAATATTGCGTGCAGTTGTAGCTTGTTACCAGATAAATCTAAAAATCAGTACAATCAAGTCTATGTAAATTTCGTTAAATGGTGTACAACTAAAAAAGATGTGTCCCTAATAACGGAAGACGCATTATTGGCAGTGCCGCCGTTGCTTTTGGACAAGATTTCAATCAACATTTGCCATTAAATATTTCAGGTTCATATAACAGTTTTAATTTTAGATTTAATTTTTATTCTAAATAACGTTTGACATTGACAACGTTGATTTGACATTTTTATTTTTTTCGTCGTCCAGGGCACGAAAGTTTTTCATACTTAGTAACCTATCACCTAGCATGTTTTACTTTCGCTTTCGCTTGCCCTTTTAACACAGAAAATTATAATTTCGTGGAGGGGAGAATGAAAAAGTAATACTTTTTTCTCCGATTGACAGCAAATATTAATTTTGCAGACCCATATCAATCAGCAAAGTATTACTTTTCCTGTCCAGGCAGCAAAGTGATTAGTCTCCATGGGAATAAAACGTCT
>MU181919.1:1107631-1128922 GCA_016904865.1 Pissodes strobi
TTAGTTCCGCTTGATTAAGCAAACAGTAGTAGAAAAGAGAGTTAGGTAGATTTTAATTTTAGTTTTAATCATCTCCTGATGATGCTAACTTGGTTAGCGAAACGCGCGTCGAGTGCAAAAATTCTGTTTCGGTATTGTGGATAAAACTCTGTTTTAGCGCTTAACGTAAGTAAAACATCAAGTTAAACATAATATAAAGCAGTTGAATTAACAACAGGGGCAAATCTCTAAAATTCTGGCCGAAATTTTAAAAAAATTCTAAAAAATGCTTCCAACTTTTTTTCTTAAAAATGTGGGATTCAGTTGATTGATACCCGATGTTTCCTGTTCAGGAAGAGGGGCCATCTTTGAACTTCTTCTTATTTAAAATTCAAATTCAAAGATGAAAAACATATTAAAATAAAGTTTACAAACGCTTAAAAAAGAAAAAGAAAATTAAAAATACGTTAGCTGACGTTGTTAACTGTGAGGCACCACTTGATAAACTTGTTATATTGGCTGTCGTATATTTTCTTATTAAAATGCTGCTTGTACATGAACTTTCTGTAAAAATACTCGTACCGGTACGATATATTTAGTTGAAATAAGAAAAGGCTGCAGTAATGCCATTTTAGAGAATTTTTGCCTTTGCGATTGTTCTGCGATTTTATTTTATTAAACTTAGGAAAAAAAGGAATTCAAACCACTTTTCAGGGACTTTTCTCCGAAATTCTGCTTGCCCCGTGATGTCATTGAATAATATATAAAACCCTAAATTTTATGGTTCCATACACATGTTATTGAAATACGCCTCTGAGCAATTTACTTACATATATGGCGATTTTCATTGGTAAATAGTGCATAAAAAATGTATTTCTATTATTTGGTTTGCGGAGATGACATACTTTTAGCGCGCACTGTTTGTACAGAGTCTTTAGGTATATTTAGTAACATAGTACCAATTTATACTATATTATTCATATATTTTTGAAATCAAGTGAGAAGAGTCTTTCATAAAATAGAAAATAAGGGTGCTTTATTTTAATAGAACTTATGTATGAACCTTGCAACTGCTACATTTAAAGCTTTCTTGTAATCCATATAACAAACTGTATGCATATGGCACTAAATATATTTGAAAGCTCTGTCACCATGCACTAATGGAAGTCGCCGATATATTTGATGGTTGCGCGAATGGCTATTTGGGTATATCCCCCGGACAGCTTTCGAGAATCAGGACCGCAGCGCCGCGCCGGGGAATTGCCTATTAGAGCCATGACACACACAGCGGTCTTTGCCGAATCAGCTGCCGAGTCGGACGCCGACCCGGCGCGTATAATATACTTTACAAATGGGGAAAAACACACACGGCGGCGATTGACGAGTCGCTGCTTGTTAGCCGCCTCGGCACGCCATCTAATGCATACGCCGCGCCGCGGCAAAAACAGCTGTGTGTGTCATGGCCGCCGACTCGGCAGCCGATTCGGCAAAAACCGCTGTGTGTGTCATGGCTCATAGTGCTTAAGTAGCGTCTAGACGACCAATAATATTGTGAATGTTGACGCTCTATATTGAAGCGCGCATCAATAATATGCTTCTTTTAAACGCATCGATATTCTCACCAATACTCATTCTATTAAAAATACTTATGCTGAATGGTCAGTGCTGTTTCAGTTGTGTTTTTAATGTGAATTACGAAATGTTTCTTAGTTCGGATCAATGACAATACGTCATTGGTTCGGATTTAGGTTTTCAAGCATTGACCTTTTACTATGTGAACAAAGAAAATCAAAGAAAAATACGCTGTTCCAAAAAGTGGTACAAGCGAAGAAGCCACTTTGTTCACAACCATTTGCTGACATTTTTGCGACTACAACTTTTTTTTTGAACGGGCGAAGAATTAATAAAATCATAAATAAACAGGTCTTTTATTTTTTGATGTACGATAAAAAAAAATTCTTTCATGAGGGTGACGAGGTCTAGCAAAGCTCTTCTACCTAACCATCCACTGGTCTAAAAAACTAAATAAATAACACTATCATTACGCCAAGCTAATGAGATCAAATTTACGCAATCCATAAGAGTATCTCAAACTAGAGTTTTGAATTTTTTGCAAAGTATTCTCGCTTTCACATCACACTTTATTAGAGCTGTTATGTGCGAAGCTATTTCTGCTTCCCAAAAACTTTCTATAACATTGAGATATCTAGTGTCCAGAATGGATTTGGAAGACATGAAGTGCATGTACGCAATCGCTTCTCAGACATTGGAAAGTATCATTATAGAAACTTGAGAAGCGAACTTGTTCAGTTCTAATGGATGAAAAATATAATTTCAACTATAGATTGTCCAGAGTACGCACGAATGAAAATACTGCGAGTGGCATAATCGAAGAAAGTTCGTGGAGACGAGAAACACAACAGGGGTTCAATTCTTGAAAACTGGCGAAAATTTTCAGCAGGCGAAATTAAACTAGTTTCACCGAAACCATGGGCTATCTTATCCTTGAATTCAGCGGTGAATTTGAACATTTTACGAATATTTGTTTATTAGATTGTGCAGTACGCATAAGTTTTCGTTTCTATAGGTCTTGGATATTTAATTATAATTTAAAGGATATTTAAGTTTATGTAAATAGCTGATGATGGAACCCAAACTAACCCAAACTATTGTTCTTATATTATTTAATGGATGCTGGTCATTTATTAGCTGACGAAGAGGAAATAAACTAAACAAAACAGGCGTCTAATAATAGGGAGAGGTGAGTGAGTTGACCCATCTGGGGCTTTATCGGATAGTTTGTTTAAAAAAGTATTACGGTTAACAAAGCTCCTTGCTAGAATTTTAGCAGAAATTCTAGATCCATTTCTTGAACGTCCAACAACAAAGTCAGTCTTGAACAAATAAAGCAAAGTAAGATAAAATAACTGTACTCAATATAGCTGATTACTTAAAATATCTTATAAGATAAAGATGAAATGCCATGGCGATCTTGCAAACAGCAAGTGTTACGGAATTAATTATATTGCAATGTGGTCATCTATTACAGGGCATTTACGGATTTTTCGTTTTCGAAACATTTTAAACCAGTTTTAGTAGTTTTCATACCATACATTTCCTGGTATATATATCATATATGATTTAAGTACGTATGACTTTAAATTACTATTATGACGGTTAATTTAAACATCGAACTAAAAGTTGGTTAACGTCATCCTGTAAAGTTTAAAAAGTGGCAATAAGAAAGCAATTTTCGTTTTTGATAGCGTTTAAAAAAAGACTGGAAATATATAAAAATTAAACCGCAAAATTACGTTTAGTATTTGCCACTGAATTTTAATGGTGTATGCTTTAGGTACTGATTGCTTTACATTTTTATGCAACTGGGTCCAATGAATGGGGCATTGGCTACAACAAAAACAAAAAACAAAACGTTAGGTAAAAAATCAAAAAGCGGCTAAGTCTTTTCGATTTTATTAGAAATTGATACCTATTTAAACGACAGTGGTGAACATTTTCGCCATATTTCAAGAATTGGGCCCCTGATCATACGACTTCAATGACTCAGGCAATTCAGCAGTCGAAATGAGAACATAAGAGAAGACTTTTGCGAATATTTCGACAATTCTGGCTCGGTTTACTGAAAAAATAACTGTTTACATTGGCATCAAATAAAGTATGTTATCGTTCTTGAATATTACTAAGCTTTTCTCAAGTTTGTATCTAGCTAATGTGTATTATTATTACCATTAATCCCCCTCAGACGTAGTCGGATAGGTTTTTATGAATATACTCTATTCTTCAATTTTTTATACTCACCTCCGAACTTATTGAGTTTCTGAACTGATTTTTAATGAACATCAGATAGTTGTAGTACGACTGAGCGTTGGATTTTGGGCTATTTTTCGCCGCTACACCTGACCATTTTATACTTTCGATATGCCCTTGTTGAAGTTGGTGCGTAAAACGTTAGTTTCCTTTTTTAACTATTCAACTCTAAAGTCTGGTTTAATCTGATTCAATACATCAATAATTTTTTTGCATTGCGTTTTTGTTTTTGTTAAAATAATCTTTGACCTCACAGTTCCGGATGCATATTTACACATCCTAACATGCGACGGCACCAGGGTGCTGAAATCGGTTAGGTTTTGTAAGCGTTTGTAGCGCTACAAAAGCTCACTGATTTGGGTACCTAATCGCGCCATGTCTTCGCGATGCAATCAATTTGCGGCAAGAGCTCTCGTGGTAGAGAGGTCTAGATGGTTAGGACTCAATTCGGCGGCTATCGGCGGCCTGGGTTCAAACCCCGTTGCTTTTTTTTAGGTTAAGTTTCTAAACAGTTTTTTTCTTGATTTTTGGGTATGTCTTGGGTTAGTTTGGGTTAGCACCTGGTTAGTTTCCTTTTCTTGAGTCCCCGTAGCGAGCGAAGCGACTGGAGGGCCATGCGAAAAGTGAAATATTATATAATAGCGTGTTCCAGGTGCCCAAATCAGTGAGCTTTTGTAGCGCTACAAACGCTTACAAAACCTAACTGATTTCAGCACCCTGGTGCCATTGTATGTGAGGATGTGTAAATATGCGTCCCGGATAGTCACGATATGCTGCTAAAGCAAGGTTGTGCAGCCATGTCTCACAAGTACTTGATATTGAAGGAAATATTGGGAGTAAACCTCCAAGATGCTCAAACGGTTCTACAATATTGACAGAAAATATAGTTTTCTCTCAGTATCTATCGATATTGATAGGACGCTTCAATATGCTCCTGGACAATCAATATTTCCATCAATTATGATCCTCCGGCAATATTGAAGCGAATAATGACAATATTATTGATTGTTTAGCGTTCCCTTTACAGTTTTTGTATAATTCGTAAATATTATCAATTTTTCAGATTGGTATACTTTGTATTCATAATTAAATTGACCCCTAAAATATTTTTTCGATTTTTTAAAATAATAACTCTAGGGAACAATCGAATAAATACGACATTTTAATTTCTAACTAAAATAATTAAACATATAACATTTGCTATTTGAACATTAACTTAACTTTTTCGAGTGGCTATAATTTTTAAAATATGTAGAATATGCATATTAAGCTAATATATGGAAAATATTGGTACCTTCTTTAATCTTATTTTCTTGATAGTTTGCCATCGTATTACCGTATCTGAGCGAATGATCGTTTTAATCTAGTATTTCAAAAGAAAGACCCTGGAAAAGCATTAGAATTAAAACCTAATTTGCCTTCTTTGATTTTTGTTTTAATAAATCCTAATTACTTTTAAAATTAGTTTACAATTAGCGGTCCTCTTTTGAGAAAATTCAGCTTTTACAGGGAGTTTAACTTTTTAAAGTAGTCTAACGTAATTTAAAGAGCAGAAACAGATAAATTTTTTGTAGTGTCTGTTTGATCCGCGTTCGAGGGGTCGTAAAATATTTATTTTAAAAACAGTTTATTTTTCTTATCCTAAATTTACAGAAATTAATCAACATTCGTCAACATTCACCCCCGGAAAACTAAGCAAAACGGATTAGACTGAAATATTGCTTAATAAACTTTCTAGACCTCTAAGCATAACCTTAAATACTAAAATAACTAGAGCACATAAAAAATATCAACAATGAGGACTTGCAGAAAGTTTTCACATTAGAATCATTTAAGTTGTTAGCGCTGTGAATGCATAGTTGGCAACAATGCTACTTGATGGATGGCAAATTACTATGGACTGGTTAGAATATCAATAGACTATGTTATTACGTTTCATATTATGAAATTAAATAATATTTGTGCTCATACGCCGCTACTGTTTGTATGGAATATCAAGTTACTCTACCCGCCAATGCCCTAAGAATAATGGGTTTTATGTTAGCCATTTGACTTGACAAGTTCCTGATCTAGTTTTACTTGTGTGTTCAAGATTATATAGTTGGGGTGTGGAACGTTCGGCAAAACGCACTGAAATACTGTTTTATCCAAAATACTGAAAAACATTTTTTTCCATCAATAATAAAAACGGAATAAGCAGAGCCAACATTATTCAAGGGAGGGCCTGCCTACCCCCATCTGGCTACGGCCCTGTGCGCAATGAGCATTTAATGATTATATGTGAGATGCATACAATATTTTTTTTTGTGAACAGCCGTTATAATGAACAATAAATCCTTTAGCCCTTAAAATTTCTTAAGTAATTAGTAACTATGAACGTCAAAATTGCTAAATTTTAAAAGATATGGTCACGGAAATTTTTGATATTGAACGCATATGGCTGTGATGTTGTATGTTGATTGGTTATAAACTGGTATTTTAATGACATTCTGCATGATTCTGTATCTTAATGGATCTCATTAAAGTACGGGTAGTAAATGTCTAATAAACTAATTAAAGTATTGGAGTAAAGTAAAATTATGGTAACTTTGATTTGTTGGAGAACTAACGAACTTTGCAAAGACCGTTGCCCCTCGGCCATTCTTCCAAGGCCAATACAAATTTAAAAATATTCTTATTTATCTAGTTGACCACCGCACCATCCGTGATATGGTCTGACAGCTACTTTATGGCGCAAAACTTTAATTTTTTTTTACTGGACAATATACGTACCTTTTTTTTTGGAAAATATTCTGACATTTGCCAATATATTTCCGACATCTTGTACAACATAATTAGATTATAACTGTATCAAGATATTCATGGGTAAAAATCGTCAAAAAATAGAAACCATTGCAATATTTCCATTGCTGTCCACTGTAGGTACATAAAAATATCTAAAATTTTGAGAGATTGAAAAAGGCCCGTAATTTCAAGCCCAAGCCGCCCAAACAATTCATTCATATAGATATAACATAATATGTCGTGTGCACAAACATTATATTGCGCTTTTTCCGATTTAGGCGTGTGCTTACAGAACTCGGAACCTCTTCAAGATCATACATTTAATTTGCGTTCATATTTTGAGTTGCTACATTTTTATGTTCGATACACACATACCACTCAACGAGCGGTAATAGCGTTTAGTCAGTTCCAAAGTCACAGATGATTCTGCCCAATGTTTTGAACAAAAGCGTCTAGCAATAGGGGTCAAATTTTCGATGCGATACCATGCATGCGTAATATGGCCGAAATATCGGAATTATCCATGTCTTTACGTTCTAGCGAAACTCCTACAATGCCTCGGTTGTCTGTCATTTTTGCGCTGCGGGTTTGATTCCCGTCGGTCGCGACAGATGTTTTCTTTACCCTTTTTTTAAGGTTATGTTTGTTTTTATTAATTAACTTTTTTTTCTTAATTTTGGGTTAGCCTTGGATTAGTTTTGGTTAGCTCTTGTTGATTGAGCCCCCGTAGTGAGCGCAGGGCCATGCGCGAAGTTAACAGTGGGCCTTCAATTGCCTTGAACGCAGAACGCTAGCATCTTGCTTTTGATTGGTAAGGACTATCAGTGACTTTGGAACTCACTAGACGCTAGTACGAGCGGTGCGTGTCCAGAAAGGAGAAGACCGTGGACGTTGGACTTGATGCGCTGTAGGTTGTAGTTTTTGGGAAAGACGTTACTCGGAAGTTCATTCCAGAGTGAGGCAGTCCTCCAGAAAAAGGAGACCCGCAACAGTGACGTCCTAGGTGTTTGCAACTGAATGGTATATTGATGAGAAGCTTGTGTCTGACGGGTGTTTCTGTTTGACACAACTCTGGACGGAATCAGAAGTGCCAGCTCGTTTGAACCCTTTCCGTAATAGCATCGATACTTTTCTTCGATGTTCAAGGATATCAAGGTCTTTAGTCAACTCTCCTCCGTATGGACTCTCCTTTGTATGAAGTCTAATATCTTGAGGAAGTGTTTGGGTGCCGAGCTCCACACATGGGAACAGTATTTCAGAGATGGTGTTATCTGGACCAGCCGAATGAAAATCCGTCAATATATTGACAATATTACAATGTTTTGTTACATGTCAATTTAGGATGAAAACATGTAACAGATAGATGTCAAATAAAGGCAGTTTTTACACCTTTAATCCTAGATCTATTACTAGACTACGAGACTACTTACTCGTTTGGATCCTACCTTTTATCGAGCTGTTAGAGGAGTAGATTGAAAGCACGGTAGTTATATACGTAACTTGATTTTCTCTGTTTGATATCACAGGCTTAGCACATAATCATTCAATAGATCGTGCGCGAATCTGCCGCTCCCTATCCAGAAAAACATGTAAGTTATAGGTCGTATAGCAATGTAGTTTATAACGTTCAATTAAATCTCTTACCTTGCGAATAGTTTCCTTTTCGATGATAATATACATTAAAAATGGTCCCATGAATGTCAGAAACACTGGGTTCGGAACTTCTCGGTTATTTTTGCTGGGTTTATTTCAATATTTAATAGAGTCACGGGGAAAAATAAGAATTATTAGTTGTCTACGGACGAATATAGAAAATGAAAGGCATATTCTTGAAACGTTGCCATATGTTATATTCGCTAGCGGTCTTCGTCCGATTTTGACGTGGTTATGGTTCAAGCCAACAAGAAAATACATAATTAATTGATATGCTGGCATTAGTTTGTTGTTAAACGACTGTTTTCGCTTTCGCTTTAAATATACGCAGTCAGGATGTTTTAGTGAATGCGTGTATTGCCTAACTTGGCAAAGTCGCACGAATTGCTTCGCAAATGTTTCAGCAAGAAAACCGGCTACAGCTTAAGGTACGTTTAGATTCGATTGATCGTGAATTTATGCGTTGAATAGATTTGATGTTAGGAGTTTAAAATGGCCGCCGGATGGATTGAATTAGTTTCGGTTTGCTTGGTCATTCTCAATAATGGTTTTATCGTTGGATTTCTTTGTTTTGCCAGCAACACATAATATCATACAGCCTTAGGTACGTTTCATTGCGTATTGCAGATGTTAGTAACTTTGGCGTCAACCGGCTGGTAGTATTTTACGTATGTTGCAGGATAGTGTAAAGCGGGCCTGTGGTTCGAGTTTTTTCTGTCTTTTTAGCATTGAATTTCACGATCTACGTGACCGATTTTGTTCTGGCTTCGTTCTCTTTCTTCGGAAAACCCTCAAAAGAAGACGTAGTGCGTATGCCTGATAAAAAGTTTAAGAATTTCTAATTCACCCTGAAGGGGATTATACTTATTTCGGGATAAAAAGTGGCATAGTTGCTGGGTTGCTGTAGTAAATTGCTTGACTGTGGATTAGATGGATTTTGACTGAGACTCAATATTTCTGTTGGTAACTTGCACTGGATTCTAGAATAAAGTACGCCGTTTCCTTCCTCGAGGAATGCCTGTAGAACAGAGCATTGCTTCCATTTCGTCATTACCATCGAAAAACCCTACGCAGTTAGGTAAATAAATATATGTATATCTTACATTTTGTACATATTAATTTTTTTTTTCTGTACAGGCGGTTTATTTTATCAGAGTGTGAGTTACCGCATTATAGTTTTCTAACGGGTCTCAGAGGGGATTGAAATATTGCACAATACTGCTATATAGAGGGTGTTACTTTGAAAATGTATTAATACTTGCATTTATATCATGCAATATCGTCAAACACAAGATAACTTGGGCCTGGAACAGGCATAGCATGACTTATTTACACTCATTATTTCTGCAAGAAGTAATATTCTGGGGAAAACAAGCGTATTGAATAATAGTTTATGATACCATCTTCGGTATGATATTGCAGTCGAGTACTCATAGCTGGTTCTTTGTCTTATGGGCATCCGTATTGTATAATAGGGTATAATGTTGTATAAAGTTGTATATAATCTTTGATAAATTTCGTTTCTACTTTAAATTTTGCTTATAAGAACTTGTAAAATCATACATAAATAATCCTAGTAAATTTAGATTTAATATTAATGGCATAAATGGACAAGCTTTGTCTTGCCTGGGGGTCTGAACTCTTAGAAAGAAACAGTGGTTATATTATTGGTCAGTTTTCTTAGTATTTTATGTCTATCACCTGTAGGGTGATATGATATTATATATAGGCGAGTATTCTGAAAGCTGCCTGAAATTGCAGTAAGAGAATGCATATTTAGCGCTTATTCCCTTTTAAAGTTTTTTCCTGGGAGCCAGTTTTTCTTCCTGGGAGCCAGTTTTTGGGGGAGCCAGTTTCCCTGGGAGCTATTATTTTTCAAGCAAAAATAGCTGGAGCTATTTTTGCTTGGAGTTGTGTATATGGAGCAAGCTATTTTTGTTTGGAGCGAGTTTTGCTTGGAGAGAGATTAAGTAGCTAACCCAGTAGCTACCAGTCAATACAGTTGGTTGTGTTTCATCGGTACCGACTATAGCCATAGAGTTATGGCATTACCTCAAATGCCACTGAGAGTTTATGGGTCCCAAGGTGCTTAGCGGTAGTGCACGTGCAGAAGGCCGGTGATATCGGCGAAAACCAGTTAAGATAAGTTTAGGTTATAATTGTGATCTTTCTACATAATGTTATTATCGTGTTATCTGCGAGGTATTGATATAATTATTTTTGGAACTGTTTAGTTGTAAGCAAAGCTTACCAATGCGTATCTAAATAACTGCGATATTTACTAGTGTGATTCAATTAATGCTCATAGTTTTGCTACATTTCATTATTCTTACAATATAATTTATATTGTTGTAAATGATAAACATTGACGTTCTGACTGACTAAATGTCTGATTATAGTAATTTTACATAACGGTATCTCATAAACTGAGTGTTTAAGGTTTATTTATGTACAACTGCGATACGTATACCATGGTACACGCGCAACGAAATTAGTAGTGATAAGTATTATTCTGAAAACTTTTATTTTCTAATTGATGTGACGATATATACCTTATGCATATTGCGTTTATCTTTAATTAGTTAGAATTGGTTTTGGATTTTCCGTAATCGTTTATTATGTCATACTGTTACATCTGATATGATCTAGTTCGATAGTTGTGAGCATATATCATGTTATTATTTGTTTCCATACTTTTTTTATATTTAAATCATTTTGTTTATTGAAAGAAATATGACAACACGTTACCGTCAAACCTAACGAGCGCCAATAAACTTAAACCTGCACGAACGTCACCGCCTCTTATTTGCTCTGAAATACCTCAACCAAACAAGTGTAGTTAATAGTCGTCTGGATTTTAAATCGCCCTTGTGTAGCTGATAGTCGTCGATTTTATATCGCCCTTATGGATTCTTAAGACCGAGAATATTCTAGTTTGGGTCTGCGGATTTGGTTATTTCAAACTGGTGGCGCTCTGGTCAAGAGTAAGTAATTGACCCACTCCCACGCCGACGAGTAAGTCGGAACACACATGGTGCACTGGCCGCATCCTTAAGGGTAGGTAATAACATACTCATTATATCTTGCTAACACATTTCTCCTCAAACGGTCAATGTTATTGTCAATATCGTCATCAATATTTCAAATATTGACAATAGTATTGGTCGTGTGCTTAATATGCTCCTAGACGATCAATATTTCCATCAATATGGTCCTCCGTCAATATTAAAGCGAATAATGACGTTTAGGGTTCCGTTTACAGTTTTTGTATACATCCTAAGTGGTATCAATTTTTGTGATTGTAATTTGTATTCATAAATAAATAGGCCCCTAAAATATTTGTTCGATTAAAAAAAATAAAACCTAGTGAATAATCGAATAAACACGGCATTTTTAATTTCCGACTAAAATAATTAGACATAATATAATATTTGCTATTTGAAAGTTAACTTTTATAGAAAATAATCGCTTTTCGAGTGCCTGTAATTTTTAAAATGCATAGAATGTGCATATTAAGTTAATTATATGGAAAATATTGGTACGTTCATTAGTCCTATTTTGTTGATAGTTTGCCATTGTATACCGTATCTGAGCGAATGATCGTTTTAATTTAGTATTATAAATGAAAGGCCCCGGAAAAGTATTAGAATTAAAATTTAATTTGCCTTCTTTGATTTGATAAATCCTAATTACTTTAAAAATTTGTTTACAATTAGCGGTTCCCTTTTGATAAAATTCAGCTTTTACAGGGAGTTCAATTTTTAACGGAGTCTAATATAATTTAAAGCGCATAAACTGATAATGTTTTTTTGAACAGTGTCTGTTTGATCCGCGTTCAAGGGATCGTAATATATTTATTTTAAAACTATATATAAATTTATTGAAATTAATAACTATTCGTCAACATTACCACCCTGAAAATTAGGCAAAATATTGCTTCATAAACTTCCTAGACCTTTAAGCATAGCCTCAAATACTGAAAAAACTAGAAAACATAAATTAAAAATATCAACAATGAGAACCATTAGTAAGTTGTTAGCGCTGTGAATGCATAATTATCCTTCCCATCTCCGCAGTCCCTCATTACACTTTGTAGTATACAACTTTTTCCCAATCGGTACAATTTTTAAAGAAGTTATCTAAAAACATGGTGATTCAGCCGACCCTGGCTAGCCGCTCGAGCTTATCGCCTTGATGCGTCATTACAATTTTGTACCGGTCGGTGACAAGCAAGAATCCGTAAATCGGTTCTTTCTTTTGGTTTTAAGAAGAAAAATGCATAGAAATCGTATTTCTAGTAGGTATAGTGAAGTGTTAGTGATACGTCTTGCTCGCAAAGGAGGCGAAAACAGGGGGTAATATTCATCGGAAGAAGCGAATCAGGGGGTGAGTCCATATAAGATGATATGCCAAAATTTCAAATATACATAAATACCTGGTTATCTTAAATATATAAAAACAGAATCTCTCGTATAAAAGCAAACTAAATGTGTATAATACTAAACTGTAGTATTATGAATTAATGTGACACTTGTAACCCTTATTTTTTTAACTTAATAATATTAAAATGGAAAATACTCTCAAACTTCTAAAACTAACTATACTTATTAGAATATAACAAGAGTGCGAACGGGTTACAGTCAAAAATGCGAATGTATCAGTAAAAAAAATTAAATGTGCTCACTGCGATTTGAATTATACTAACAAACTGTTATTTATATACGAGGGCATGACAAAACATTGTTACATTTGTCGTCTGTGCACAATTACACAGAATCAAACAATATATTCGGAATTGAAATATATTATATCGAAATGAATATAAGTAATAATGAGCTATTCGAACCGTTCTCTAGTAATCTCGTCTAATCGTACATCCTACCAAAGAAATACCCACTATTCAATCACAAAAAGTGTTTACATAACACAATCAAAAGGCTGACTAAGGAACTATATACAGTCGGCCTGCAAATTTATTAATGTTTTACATAGAATAAAACGTTTATACCATATAAAGGAATATAAAAAATAGAAACAAATGGTTATAATGCCTTCGTATTATCACGTTTTCGATATTTGATCCCCGTATGGGGCACATGTGGGACTATAAACTACAATAATTCGATTCGATGCAAATATTGCGAAACAAAAAACAAAGTTATATTTAATTATGATCCACTGACTCATACTGAAGATCTATATGAAAATTTAAGAGTATGGCAATTACATAAGGTATTAAAATTTGAACAGAATAAATTTATCTACAGGATAATAAATAAAAATCATAAATAAATTATTATCATAATATTTTTAAAGGATATTCATAGCCACAATACTAAACAGTTTATAGGAAATCATATGTTATTATTACTAAAATGCAATTACGCTCAATACCAGTGTTCAAAAACACTGTCTACAGGAATAAGGACTATGTATATTGTAATTATTGTTATTAATGTATTAATAAATACTTTTCAAAAAAAAATAAATTAAAAATTTTGAGTAAGTCGAAGAGTGCCCTTTTCTCACGAAATTAACCCCTAAAAACTAGCCACAAAGGCAAACTGACGCATAATTTACGAGCGACTAAATCCCAAGTTGGGTATTATTATAGCTTTGCATGGCCCTCCGTTGGCTTTGCTCGCAACGGAGGCTCAACAAGAACTAAAAGTGCTAACCAAAACGTTTAACCCAAGGCTAACCCAAAATTAAGGGGAAAAGGCGGAATGTTATCGTTCGGCTTTGTCGAAGCAATGTAATACCGGAACGCATTATTTTTAAACAATGTCCGGCTCATGTCCGGTGAGGGAAAAAATTGAAGTAAACATTGCTTGCAGGAGATGTTAATAAATAATAATAATACCTATTTACAAATTCGCATTTGCAGATGCGAATAACTTTAACTAAAATTGGCCTTCACATTTGCAGATGTGAAGGGCCCCCAACAGCCTCCACCCCAGTAGGTATATTATGTAAGAGTAGTTAGAGGCACACTATATCCCTACATTTGCCGATGTAAAGGATATATGTAGTGACAAAAATAAAACGTTATAGTGCTATGTATTTGCAGATACAAAAACAAATAACCACCATACTATTGCAACCCTCTTACTAAAATCATTGCATTGGAGGTAGCGAATTATTACACTCTTGGTTTCTATTCAAAACATAAATTACAGTATTTGCAGATACTGTAAATATGCTAAAAAATCATTGCATTTGCAGATGCAGTCGAAAGCATAACCAGAGTTAAGCAGCAAGCAAAAAGGTGAATAGTGCGTTGTATTAGCAGATACAATCGATCGTACCCACTGTCTGCAATTGCAGTTGCTGATAGTGAACATATTCATGAACCTATTTTTCTGTTCAAAAACAGAAATTGCAGCATTTGTAGATGCTGTAAATAGGTTAATAGATCGTTGCATTTGCAGATGCATTCGATATCATAAGTAGCAAAACCAAGGAAACTCTTTTGCATTTGCAAATGCATTAGAAGATCCTCTCACGCTAGCTGAGACTTACCAACATCAGAAGCACCAGATGGTCCTGAACAAAGTAACGACCACCTAGCTGTGTAGGTGTAGGCAAAAAAAACCTACGAAATCACACCTGCGAGGCCAGAACTCAGATAGTTTAGATAGGACAATTACTTATTAAAAGGACTAAAAGATTAAAAAAAAAAAACAAACAGTATGATAGAGAAGTATCCACCAGCTGCCAACTGCAATGTCCTCAGACCATCAAAATTAAATCTCGAAGAGAGTACTAAATCCTGCCAAGACAACTACTGTATCAATTACAGAAACAACTATAGTCCGTGGGATTAGTGCATTAGCCCTCCCTTTCAATAATTTAATTAGCCAACCGTCTGAACTAGAATTATACGTTCAAAATTGGCAGAAATTAAAGGTAAACAGTTCAATAATAGAGTGGGTACAGGATTATAAAATCCCTTTCAATAGGACACCACTCCGGTTAGAAAAGTAGAAGACTACATAGGACGGCAAAAAATTTAATTTCAAAATACGCATTCTTGGGGAAAACTGATCTCTTAAAGATGCATATTTCCTTATCTGTAATGCATAGTAGTCAAAAAAGTTGTTATGATTCGTTTTTTGCAACGTACTATACCAGTTTAATTGTGTTTCATTTGGTATATGTACAGCTCCATATCTTTTCACAAAACTGAAACCAGTTGTAAGATAAGTATGTAAAATTAAAGGGTATAAAAACTGTACTCTACTTAGACAATCGGCTAGTTATTGGTAATTCAAAAGAGAGTTGCTTAAAAGTATAAATAAAATTACACAAACATTACAAGATTTAGGTTTTATATAAATTCCGAAAAAAGCGTAGTTATTTTCCCGCAACCGTGCTCATTTTTGGGGTTTTTACAAGAGAAAAGGGACCTACTGGCAGATTAGTCTATTATTTTTTACCCTGAAAAATACTTACTCACATCTCCTTGCAGAGAGAAACAACCATTGTGGAAGAAAATTTCCCTGGCTGTAGGGAAATTAGGAAGTTTCCTGAGAAATTAAACTGATTATTTTTTATTGTAAACTACAGAACAGTGAAAAGGAAATCGATTCGTATTTTTTTATTTCCACTAAAGATGAATATTACAAGAGCTATACCAGTTTTTAGTTTTATATAGATATACTATGCATGGTATGACGTAACATTTCATGTGTATTATGACGTCAGAAGCACCCCTCAAGGCGTTGTATCTGCCTCATTTTTCGGCTTAGGGAAAAAAGAAAAAACACGTGTTCACTTATTTTTTATGGGCTATGGAAATCAGCAATAATAATAAAAAAATAATAATAAATAAATAAAAAATTGATGAAACTTCCTCATTGTCAGGAGAGCTTTTCTATAACAAAGCGTACCTAATGAAGCGATAAATACTTACAATAAATAGGGGAATTTCTGTTTTTCTAAGCGCCAACAAATATATAACAAAACCGTAAACTTATTCTTGAGCTCCTAAACATTCAATTGTCTTCGGAGTCATCCTACTCTACCATGAACTCACACAAATCTGCACTTTCTCCAATATTGAATATTAAACAAAAGACGAAGCGGTTATAAATAGGTTTCTCAATGGAACATTTAACATAAGACCCCCAAAACAAAAATACTCAATTACTTGGGATTCCTACCCAGTTCTACAGCGCTTAAAGAGCATGTACCCTCACGAATTCTTAAATCTACAAATCTAACTTTAAAGCTAGTAACACTCTTAATACTAATAACGGCACACAAATCACGGACAACCCGGAAGTAAAAATAGATAATATTTTTAAATATGAATACATAATTGAAATCAGATTCCCGGATAAAATAAAAGCAAGTGGCTTAAACAGGCTTCAACCTAGTTTGATATTACCTTATTTCATTAATCAACCTGAACTATGTATAGCCACACTATTAGAGAGATACATAGAACGCACAAAAGGAAAAAGGGTGCTACCAGTCAATAAAAGGTGATTAATTCGTTGTATTAGCAGATACAATCGATCATACCCTCCACTGTCTGCAATTGCAGTTCCAGCTAGTGAACATACCTATTTTTCTGTTCAAAAACAGAAATTGCGGCATTCACAGATACTGCAAATATGCTAATAGATCGTTGCATTTGCAAATGCAATCGATACCACAAGTAGCAAAACCAAAGAAAATGTAATACTCACTAACCCAAACTGCCTTGCAGCAGTTATGCCATCATTACCATCCCATTTTCAAAGGGTAGAAACACAGATTAACCCAATAATCTGTGATAGAAAGAACAAGAATAAGATCATACGACGCAAGTTAACGTGGGTTGAGCTTTCATCGAAACGACGCACTGACCGAGGTGTTTAAAGTAACTTTTAATATATTTGGTCACAAGATCAACATGATATTTAAAGTGCTGGACTGTCAATTGAAAATTCGATAGTCAATTATTTTTTTCCCGCAGAAGAATAAACAAAATGTAAAAATTAATGAAATTAGGAAGCGGTTTTAGAAACACGCAAAACATTTTGTTGCTTGAAGAGTAAATAAGTTTGCGTGCTTCTGTCCACTGACTGGAGATTAACAAGCTTAATATAAACGCGATGTTAATTACAGAAACTTAATTGACATCATTTGTACAGGCAACCATTTATTTTGGTCAATACACGAAATATTCTTCTTCTGTTTAACAACTTACGTCAAAACCTCATAAGGACTGCTTTGCAGTTTAGTTAGGTAACGTTATATATTAACTACAAATTCAATCGTCGAAGCGTTTAACAATTTCTCTAAGTATGTATGGAATGTTGTTGGAAGCCATACAACACTACATTCAAGTAAGTATTTCAAGTTAGTGCTTCCTCTGTTTATTTGTAAAAACTATATTATAGAGGGCATTTTTGCGAGATCAAATTTTTACATTTAAAAATAAAAGAAAAATTTAACACAAATATGAATAAAGAATAGCATCGAACTGTTGAGAGAAAGTTTTGCTCTAAATAACATTACCTAATGTACCTAATGAGATATATGAGTAATAAGAGAAGCCTGATTATCCTAATTGATGTATTTATTGTAGATTGTTAGGCGATTAAAAAAATATGATTTGAAATATATTTTGCAAGAAAACATGCTCCTGGTGAGTGGCGGTAATTCCCAACTATCTGTAAAGTTGGTGAGATTAACTATGTCAAGTATTTTTTAATATGGTTTGTAAGATCTACTATGAGAAATCATAGCTACGTTTAGTAGTTGCCCTGCTAGCAAGTGGCAGAACTAACCCCTAATCCTTTTTACTATATTTAGGAAGATATCTTGTGATAAATCCTGCTTCCAGTAATTGCAAGTAATTCCGACCTAACTGAAAAATTCATGGGATTAACTGAATCCAGTTTTGCATAATATGATGCAATTTTTTTTAGTAAGAAATCCTGCCTTTATTAATTGCTACCAACTTTAATAATTTTTTACAGGATTAGTCGGAAAAAGCAATTAATTATTTTAATATGATTTGAAAGTGAACACTATACTTCTAGAACGCCAGTAATTTTTTCACATTCTCCAGAGTTGGTGATATTACGAGGGGGCAATATTTAATGTAATTTAAAAGATCTAGTAGGTAGTAGTAATTCCCATTGCCATTGGTGGTATTTTTTTTAATTATATTTAGGAAGGTGTCTGCGTTTAGTAGGTTTTTGAAAATATGATGGAAATAAGTGACAAGTTATTAAATATGATTTAAACGGGATTTTATGGGAAAGCATGCATCTAACAGTAATCAGTTGCTATACTTTTGCAAAATTGGTTGGATTAAGTGGATCAGTTTGTAAATATGGTTCAAAAAACGATTTACAACAGATCCTGCGTCAAGTAAGCTGTCAGTATTTTTTTTTTGCAAAATTGGTGGTTTACGTGGATTCAGTTTTTTAATATCATTTGAAAGATATTTTTTGCGAAGTGCTGCCTATAGTTGCACGTAATTCTAACAGTGTTGGCAAGGTTGATGGGAAAATATAAGTTGATTATTTTAACATTATTTAACAGATATCTTGTGAGATATCATGCGTCTACACCGCCACTAATTCTTTGATTTATTCTGCAAAAATCGTGAAATGAAGAAGGACTACTTTTTTATTAATCCGGAAGACATTTCGTAAGAAACTATGCATACAGTAGGTGGCCGTAATTCCGAAACTTTGCAAAATGTTTGGAGCAAAATTATTTTGTAATATTTTGGGAAGTTATATTACGGGGAATCGTGAAGGTGGCTGGTTACTTAAAAGTTGATGGGGATAAGTTACCTACGATTTATAAATATAATTTCAATGATATTTGGTTAAAAACCCAGTATCTGGCACGGTGCCAGAAATGACCATATTTTTGCAAAATAGTTGAATTAACTGAGCCAAGTTATTAAATATGATTTAAAAGGGATTTTATGAGAAATAATATATCTAGGAGTCAGGAATCGTCATAGTTTTGAAAAATTGCTTAGATTAAGCGGATTAGTTTATAAATACCATTCGAAAAACTTTTCGTGATAGATCCTGCATCTAGTTATCTACCAGTAATTATTTTTGCAAAATTGGTGGGATTACGTGAATTTAGATTTTTAATAAGATTTGAAAGATATTTTTGGAAAAATGCTGCCTGTAGTTGCAAGTAATTCTAATACTGTTGGCAAGATCGGTGGGAAAATATAAGTCAATTTATTTTAAAATCATTTGAAAGATATCTTGTTAGATATTATGGGTCTATAATGCCAATAATTCTCTGATTTTCCGTAAGTTCGTAAAATGACGAGGAGCATATTTTTTTATGTGATCCGTAATATATTTCGTAAGAAACCATGTGTACAGCAAGTGGCCGTAATTCCCATATTCTGCAAAATTGGTGGAATTTAGTGAGCAAATTGGGATTTTTTGGAAATATATCATATGAGGAAACCTGAATCTCGTTGGTTTTTGAAATGTTGGGGGGAAATTAAATACGATTTCAATGAGATTTCTAGCTCTCCTCTGTATAGAGTCCAATATCTTGAGCAAGTGTTAGGGTGCCGAGCTCCACACATGGAAATAGTATTCCAGAGATGTTCTTACCTGGGCCTTATAGAGCGATAAGAGCTGATGAGCTGTATACAACTTTTGTTCAGAGTCAGGGTTTGTCCTGTCATTGATTAGTTAGCTCCTTTTTTGTGAATTGCCAGTACTTGCCATAGTTTTTGAAAAATTAGTTGGGATGAGTGCGCTACATTTTTCAAATATGAGATAAAAGATACTTCCTGCCAAATTAGTGGGATTAAGTGGGTCAGGCTATTTAATATGATTTGAAGGATATTTTATGAGAAACCATGCATCTACTAGGTGCCAATAATACGTTTTCAAAGTTGGCCGAATTAAATGGATGGATTTGTAAATATGGTATGACAACATATGTTTTGTCAAAAACGCCAGCATTTGGTGGTTGCCCGTAATTTCTACACCGTCTGCAAAATTGGTGATATTTTGAGGGTTAAGTTCTTAGATATGATATAAGGGATATTTTGTGGGGAAACTCTTCATCTAATAGTCTCCAGTAACTTCCACATTTTTTTTTAATTTGTTAAAAGTTTTTAATTATTATCTGAAAGATATTTTGCAGGAAACCCGTTAAAGTGAAGTTATCCATAAAAGTCCAGCCATAAAATGACGCGAAAACGCAAAACCTACTAGTTAATTCAAGGCCGGAAATTTGTATTATGTACCGAAAATGAATATGATTTTAATAGATTTCCGAGTGTGATATTCCCTAGGATCAGAGAAATGTTTTTGTAAGTGCTAGCGATGGAAAATGGAGATCCATACCGCCAGGGGTGATCGAAATTAATGGAAAATGTGAATATGTTGTAATTTGTCATGAAACTCATCAAAATTGAAAGAGGTCTGGATACTAGCCAAGATGAAGTATACTGATGAAATTTAGTAGGGTGATTAGGTATACTATAGGGAATCCTTCAGTGGTAATATAGTTGATTGCCACCCCATCAGAAAAGTCAGAAAAAATTAAAGAATGTCTATATCTCGCATAATGTCTAAAACGTATTTTATTTTAGAGTGGTGTGGACAATAACCAACTTGATGTGCGTTGATGAAATTTTGCAGGGTGATTAGGTATACTATTGGGAATCCTTCAGTGGTAATATAGTTGATTGCCACCCCATCAGAAAAGTCAGAAAAAATTAAAGAGTGTCAATATCTCGTATAATTTCCAAAACGTATTTTATTTTAGAGTGGTGTGGACACTAGCCAACTTGATGTGCGTTGATGAAATTTTTTCAGGGTGATTAGGTATACTATAGGGAATCCTTCAGTGGTAATATAGTTGATTGCCACCCCATCAGAAAAGTCAGAAAAAATTAAAGAATGTCTATATCTCGCATAATGTCCAAAACGTATTTTATTTTAGAGTGGTGTGGACACTAGCCAACTTGATGTGCGTTGATGAAATTTTGCAGGGTGAGTAGGTATACTATAGGGAATCCTTCAGTGGTAATATAGTTGATTGCCA